>JAFBJS010012226.1:24659-44818 GCA_016785265.1 Paraplagusia blochii
CTAGAGATGGAGCTACCAGGTAGGAGACAAAGAGGAGATTGATGGATGGAGTGAGGGAGGACATGGAGGTAGTTGGAGTCAGAGTAGAAGATACAGAGGACAGGGGGACTTGGAAATTGTTGACTCGCTGTGGCAAGCCCTGAAAAAAGGGACAAGCCGAAAGGAGAAGAAGAAGATTTTTATTATAATCTGTTATATATTCTCAATTCTCTCTCACTCACTCAACAACATAATCCCTAATACTCCTTAATCTCTGGAATTAATCTCCAGATGGTGGTTCTCCAATAATTCTTTCACACCTCAATGTTCCAAACCAAAATGTCATGTGATTCACATAATCAAGACTCCATTCTTTTCCCAACTTGGGATTTAAAATCACTGCCGTGTTGCCTTCACTGATTATAGGAATCCTAACAAATCATGGTGATTGCCATGCACTACAACCAGGCTTGTTCCTAAAGCAGGGACTTCTTAGAATATAGGTTACGGAATCACTCAAGACAAAAGGGGAACTCACTTTTCTCTGGTGTAATACAGGGCATACGTGGTGGGCAGCCCTCCATCTGACCCCGGCTCCCACCAACAGGTGAATGTCTCCTTTTCAGGAGATCGGCATCTGGTTAGAATTGGTTTCCCTGGAGGACTGAGGTCTTCAGACGTAACCATTACAAGGGAAAGGAGAAAAAGGCACTTAAAGGAGGTTTAAATATGGAAGGAAGACAGAATGAGTCACTCATATGAGATTGAACAGCAGTAGCAAAACACTGCACATCCTTCAAAATACAATAGCAATATATACAAAAGACATACAGAGGAAAAACTGTATGTCGTCTATGAAACGACAACATACTTACAAGCAGTATGTACCTTACACAATATGGTATGAATAAATAAATACATAGAGAACTACTCAGCGGTAGGCCGTGTATTTCAACTATAGCCCTTCGGTGACGTCATAGTTTTGTGACGTCAAATTAATAACATAATAACATCAGTGACAAAGCAAATCACGTGACACGCCAGCTAGATGCCACTGACGTCAAAATCGGGCACATGCTTCGCTTTTGATTCTGAAGGCTCTGGCAAATTTCACGAAAACCTGAACACTGGCTAGCTGAAATACGATTGGATAACAAGTAGGGGTGTGACGATTCACTCACAATACGATCCGATTCATATCTCGATTCACAGGCTACGATCCGAATCAGGAACGATTCATAAAAAATATTAAACGATTGATCCAGTTTGATTCGATTCGGTTCAGTTTGATCCAAATCGATCCAAAACGATTAATTTGCACACCCCTAATATATACTGTATATATACATTGTATATTAGGGGTGTGTCGATTCACTCACATAACGATCTGATTCATATCTCGATTCACAGGCTACGATCCGATTCAGGAACGATTCATAAAAGATATTAAACAATCGATCCAGTTCGATCCGATTCGGTTCAGTTCGATCCAAACCGTTTAGATGGAAGATACAGCTAAATATACATATATATTTATACATATGTATATTTATCCGCATACAGCCCCTAGATACAAGTTGCCCAACATACAAATTATGTATTATATTATCAATATATTTGTTCATATCTGTGATGTTTAGATGTGCAGAATGCCGATTATTCAATTATTCAAGTAGTTGCAAAACCAGGGGTCTCAAACCCGTGGACCGTGGGCCATTTGCGGTCAGTGGAACGATATTTTGTGGCCCCCACAAAATTTTTCTATTGAACACTGATGACCGACGCGGCCCTTCATTGAAATGAGTGTGGGTGGTGGCCCCTCAACTTATTTGCATTTAAAACCCCTCTGCTAAACAGAAGAAGGATATACTATACCTATACATACGATATATTCAATATATTGTCAGCTGACTTTAATTAAAAAAGAAAAAAATCAATTAACTTAGGTGCATAGATCTTCCTTGTCGACAATCCTCATGCATTAGTGGCTCTGCTCTCACCACTTACCTACATCCTCTGCATCCAGAGTGAAGGCGGTCATCAAGAAAAGAAGAAGAAAACCTGGAACGTTCTTCATCATGGCACCAAGACCCAGGGACCAACCTCAGCTGCTGGCACATAAACAACAGAAAGAGCAGCAAATCTTTGAGCAATTTGATAATCAGTGAGTAGAAAGACATGACTGTTTGCACAACAGGAAGGAACTGAGAGGTTTCTTCACAATCACTGCACGTGTCAGGACAAAACCCGCTCACCGTCGACCTCATTATTAGATATAAGAATGACATTAGAGGGCAATGTTGCTTTAAAATGAAACGTTGGATGTTTACTCTACAACCGAGAGGTTTCATTTCAAATGTCAGCCTAAGCACTAATGGCCGTAGAGGAGAGAAACAGATTCATAAATATGTGGTCACAGAAAAATCAATAACTAGGGGTTAATAAAATGCATGCTGTTGACCATCTGGACCACATGACTAAATGCCATGGTTGTTATGGTTGCAAAAATCCGGGAATTAAAGGGATTTATCCAAATTAACAGGAATTTATGGGAATAAAACAGAAATGTACATTATTTAACAGGAAACTCATAAACAAATTTACCATAATCCCTAATCTAATACAACCAGATTATTTCATCCACACCTCCTCCATGCACAGGTGATTGCACACAGTTGATCCTCTGGATTACATATATGTCAAGTTAATTATATTTATAATTATGCAATAAATATATTTGATCTGTAATTTATGTCAAACCCGGCTAGCAGGTTATTTAAGTGTGATGATGTTTCTTCGGACGCTTTTTCTCTGAAGACAAAGTAAATCTATGCAAAAAGACCTCTATATCATAAAAAAAATCTGCATTGTTTATGTTATTTAAGCATATATTTCTCGTTTACTAAACTCCACCCACCCTCTTATCAACCCTCCCAGAATCTATTAGCCTTTCCTCCCCCAATATGGAGAATGGAGTAGAATTGGGGAATTGAAATCAATAAATTTAATATGCGACTCTTATAAGAAAATAGTAAAAATACATTCTGATTAAATTCAATTCTCATTTATATATTTATATGATATGTGTCTTCATTTTTTTTTTTGCTGCCACACTGTTGGTTTATTTCCTCATTCACATTTGTTGCTATGGGAGTAGTAGCTCTCCAACGCTTGGCTGCCAACGTGACTATCCATAAATAACAAATGAAAATCGAGTGATAAAAAAGTGATAATCGAGTGATAAAAAATAAACATGACATTATGAAAACGGTAAACATTAAGATTTACCTTTTTGATCACCATTAACCAAAGTTCTTATTTTACATATATAATTATCATAACTGAAACCAGCCACTAGGGGGCACAAGCCCGGATTAATTGTGAGGGTTCCGTCAGGGAGGGCATCCTGCGTAAACTTTGGCCGGATCAAAGATGCGAGACAACAAAAAAAAATCCATCCCGAATCGGCCGGTGCTAACAACGACCACCAACAGTGCTGTTAACCTACAGGGTACTGTTGGAAATTGGACTACTGTTGGTCGAAGACAATATTTTGACTCACTTTGGCAACCCCTGAGAAAGGGGTTAGCCAAAAGGAGAAGAAGAAAAAGAAGAATTATCATGGCTGACCAAGATTTAAATGAAATGTTCAGACGACAAAATAGACCAAAATTTGGGCCAAAACATAATCAAACTTAGGTTTAGTGTAGGCTTTCAGCAGTTTAAATAAAGTTACCGATCAGATATCAGCGACTAATTATAACCCCTCATTCCAGCATCTTAGAGTTAGGATCGTCACCAGGAGCTGTTAATTGGCTGAACTAGCCTCGGACTGTATATAGTCTTCTTACATAACCAAACACTAAAACTAAATAAGCTTCTCAACCTGGTGCAGCATTCTGCAAAGATCACGTTGTTCAAGTGATTTATGTTGCGGTAAAAAATCTTAACATATTTCACTTCTCATTTTTGACGATGTCACTCCTTTTCAATTGTTTTTCTCAAACTTAAAATCACTTTGGAATAAAAGCAAAAGCTAAATTACATTTATTTCTTTGGCTAGGTTTGCGACTGATATAGTGAAATATATAATTTCACATTTGGTGTTTCCACACTGAGAGCCATAAGAGGGCACCCTCGGTTCATATATGACTATCTGCTACCTATGATCAATGAAAATTTACATTAGTTGTTTTCACAACGACAGCCACTGGAGGGCACTCTAAAGGGCTGGTGCGACTTATACATTGCAGTGGCCTATACGTCTATATACATCTTTTGAGTAACTTATAGTACAGTTGTTCACAATTAAACCATGGTTACACCCAGAATCTGAGGTTTTCAAAGTGTGGGGCGGGCCCCCCTGGGGGAGCGTGGTGCGATGCTGAGGGGGGCATGTGTGATCCTGGGGAACATGCTTTTTTTTCCGCCGTACTACAATAAAGTATAATTGCACATCCTTGTAAGTTGAACAATATCTCTTTCTTTTTGTTTCTTTATGTTAACAAGGATACAATGTTATGCAGAAGTGTAGCTAGAACTATTTTATAGACAGATGCTGTTATTTATAGTTGCGGCGGAGAGTGGGCGGTGGGGTGGCGAATTGTTTTTTTTCTTGCTAGGTGGGGCGTAACAGAAAAAGATTAGGAAGCACTGATCTATCGGTTATCTGTCTGTCTGTCTGTCTGGTTATCTATCTGTCTATCTATATCTCTTTATTCCACATTCTACAGCCTCATCACTGAGGAATTCAGTCCATTCGCTTGTTCACTAAAGGTAACATAAAATGCATTATCGACAATAATGAGAATAATAACGCCATTGTGTTTGCCATGCAGGTAACCATATGGCTAAGTGTCAACCAACAGCCAAACAACAAGTCTAAAAAGCTAGGACTGAAACTGTGTTCTACTACATGAACTAAAGAAAAACATCTGGCCAGCAGAAATAATGTGTCAGTGTTGCTGGTTCTTAGAAACGGTTTCCCTGCAAACACCTATGGACCAGCAGCCAATGGCCCTGAGAAGACAAATCTGTTAGTTTCATACTAACTGGTAAATGGACTGCTTGCAGTTGTTGAGTTGATTCCATTACACTGAATGTAAACTTAAATACTAATTTCTTGGGCTAATACAACAATGTTGTGTAAAATAAATCAAAATGAAATAAAACAGAAACATAATTCTCTCCACAAACTGGTCACATGACTGAACTGGGCCGTCTTTGGCCGCTGTGCTGTTTGTCTTAAAGGAAATATGTGAAACTGGTACCAGGAAACTGGAAACAAGTGAACCTGAACCGGCAGGATAATAAATGATTCAGACAAACCGGTTTGACTGCCAGGACTGACGTCTTTCTAGGAACTTCACTGAAAGGACAAGGTGAGCAAAAGACAAAACATAAGGGCATGATCTGGAGGAAGGGAGTAAACACCAAGACAATGAAGTGTATTTTGGTACTCTCCTACATGGTTAATAATAATGGTTGGTTGGTTAATTTTTCTTCCTGTAGACATCCTTCAGTAGATTACAGCATGGTTTCAAACTGATTTGCGGCACAACCTTGAAGTGTTCAGGAACTTTGGCATGCATGTTGATGATTAAATAACGGAAAGCCAGGACATAAAGTCCTTGTCATGGTGATACACACCACACCACAGCACTGAGCAGTGAGTTGGTACAATGCCATTCTCAGGGCTCCTCACTGGTAACTTGCAGTTAGTGGATTTGAACCTGGAACCCTCTAGACCCCTATATGGACCTTAGCCACTAGGCCACCACTGACCAAAGTGATTTTATCACTTCTCAAAAACCTGAAACACCCACAATCCCTGACATATTACTTGAGTCTGAGATCCACTGGACAGTCCAACATGTCCAAACCATCTCAATCTGTCTTCTCTAGCTTTTTCTCCAACCCTTCCTGTCTGTGTTGTCCCTCTAACCGCCTCATTCCTGATCCTGTCCATCCTTGTCTCTCCTGAACAGAACAAGATCCACAGAGAAAATATTGAGACAGAAATCCACCTGTTGGACTTTTGCATTTTTTAGACATTCTTCCATGTTAAAGATTTCCTCACTCGGATAAGTCATTAAAACTAACAAATCACTTCAACCTCAAATAATCAGGATGAGCCCTTAGGGAATCACATGAATTAATCACAGTTGTTTGGCAGCACTCTTGTCAATCATCTTTATTATATATACAGTAGGTTATGCTAAAAAACATAAAAAATTACTATTATCGACATAGAAGACACCAAAACAATTGAAATAGAAAACCTTTTATCAAAATTTAGTAATATTTCATTTAAAAAAACGTACATTTCAACATATAATCATACGTTACTTTCGTGGAAAGTGTTACCCAAGCACCTGTTGAATGAATGAAATATTTTTTCAAGGGCAGTCCTTTAAGGTGTGTCAGATAAATGCAACTCAATAAAAAAACATTTGGCCACTGGGTATGAACTCTGCCCCAATAACATTGTGCCTGACTTTTATTGGAGAATGCTTACCCTCCAAGTAACCCTGATTGACTTATCGGAGAGCGGTTCACTGCATATTATATTACAAGTCTACTGTACAGCACAGGCTAGGAGCGTGGGAACAATCTGTTTCAATAAATCATTATATCAGTTGAACTCGTAGAACTGCCAGTAAAATACAGCTTTCTTTTTCTTTGTCAATATAGACTCTTCTTCTGTCTTCTAACTAACTCTTTGACCTTGAGCTTAGAAACTTTCCAACGGTGTTTGTTCTGTGACAGAAGTGTTTGTATACAGATGGGGCGGGGAGAAAATTCTTCTTTTTGTTCAAACCCGTACCAATTGACCTCGGGACAAGGTGGTGCCTGAGGATAGGTAAGCCAGGCTGTTGCTTGGGGCCCTAGGCTACTAGGGACCCTGGCTAGTATGGGGGGCAACACCTCTGGCAACACCGGTGGCACTCCAGGACAGTCCACTACGGGTCCTTGACAGAGAACAGTTGTTTTTGCTGTGTGACTGATAGGGTGAAGCCCCCAGAGATATCTTTCTTGGAGCCCAAAAAACTTTAGCACTCCCCCTGTCTAGGGACCAGTGCTGGTCCACAGCCCAGGGGTTGTCAATAAGGGCACCTCTTAAGGACAGGCAAGCAGGGCAGTTGCTTGGAACCTGAGCCACTTGGGGGTCCTGGCCAAAGAACAGTCTTTTTTGCTGTGTTCACTGATAGGGTGGAGTCCCCAGTAATATCTTGCTTGGAGCACCAGGAGACTTTAGTACTGCCCCTGCCTACAGACCTGTGCAGGTCCACAGCCCAGGAGTTGTCAATAGAGCAGAGCTTAAAGACAAGCAAACAGGGTAGTTGCTTAGGGCACCCGGTCCCTAGAGTGTCCTAGCCAAAGAACTGTCTTTTTTGCTGCGTGCACTGATAGGGTTGAGTCCCCAGTGATATCTTGCTTGGAGCACCAAGAGACTTAAGCACTGCCCCTGCCTACGAACCTGTGCTGGTCCACTGCCCAGGGATTGGTAACATTGGTGGGACTTGAGGACAAGCAAACAGGGTAGTTGCTTGAGCGCCCTGGCCAAAAAACTGTCTTTTTTGCTGCTTGCACTGGTAGGGTGGGGTACCCAGTGATATCCCTTGAAAGCCAAAGAGACTTTGACACTGCCCCGGCCTATGGACCTGTGCTGGTCCTCAGTCTAGGCAACAAGGGTGGCGCTTGAGGATGGGCAAGCAGGGCAGTTCCTTGGGGCCCCAGCCACTTGGGGGTCTTGGCCAAAGAACAGCCTTTTTTTTTGCTGCATTCACTGATAGGGTGGGTTCCCAACAATACCTTGCTTGGAGCCCAAAGTGACTCTAACACTGTCCATGCATTCCTCCGAACCAGTAACTGCTGTAAAGAAGTAAGTAGAATCCTAAACGCCCAGCTCTAAGTAAAACCACATAAGACTCCTCATTTAACCTAAGTACAATTAACTCTTAACCCCTAATCCGCTAAGGACTCAGACAGGAGATATGTGCGCATACTTACGAGCCCAAGACATAATCCTTTAAAATTGCCAAACAATTCTCCCTGGTACGAGATTATTTCTGATTTCTTAACACTCTGACACAGAGAAGTAAAACATATAATGTACAGTATACAAACGTGTAGTAAGACAGTAAGGCTAAGTGTATCCGATTACAGAGTAGGATAAGAAAGGTGAGATCGAGCGCCCATCACATCCTCGAAACTTTTCTTATTCCTGCGCCTTTAACTGCCCGTCTGTGTGGATCGGTGCGCTCACCATCAGCTGTCAGCCCTTCGACTCTTCCTCCTCAGCGCCGCCTGATCCAGTATGGTTCACTACGAACGACCTGACCAACTGTTTACCCGGGATACCAGAGATCCAGGGCATATGCATTTCCGGCTCGCACCTTGTCGGCTCTGCCTTCAGCGGGTGAAGAAACGAACATCGATTCTACGCGAGACTCTCAGAGTGGGAGAGGATGGGACGCACGGGAGCGCGGACTCGCACAAATACACTCCACCCACCAGCGTCGTTGGAGGATTAAGGCTGAAAACAATCCGGATTAAAGGGCAAAGTCAGGCTTTTGATGACAAATGTATGATTATCAATATATTTTAATATTTCCTCCAGGGGGTGCCAATAGAGTTTATTACATTTTTTAATAAACTGGTGCTCAAATACAGAAGAAAACAAAATACATGTAATGTATGTATGTATGTATGTATGTATGTATGGTTGTATGTATGTATGTATGAATATATGTATGTATGGATGTTTTTATCTATGTATGTATGTATGTACGTATGTATGTTTGTTTATTTGTATGTATGTATGTATGTATGTATGTGTATATGTACGTATGTAAGTATGTTTGTTTATTTGTATGTATGTATGTGTATATGTACGTATGTATATTTGTTTATTTGTATTTATATATGTATGTATATTTGTTTATTTGTATTTATGTATGTATGTATGTATGTATGTATTTATGCACGTTTGTCTGTATGTGTAAATGTATGTATGTGCAGTACAGTATGTTTGTTTATTTGTATGTATGTGTATTTGTTTATTTGTATTTCTGTATGTATGTATATGCAGGGGGTGCAATGAACGGTCCGCACATATAAGAGAAAAAAAATAAAACAAATATGTGTGTATATATTCGTGTATGTATTTACTGTATGTACCTTTATACGGATGTACGTTTGTATGATTGTATGTATGTATGTATGTACGTTTGTATGTATATGCATGTTTGCATATATGTACTGTATGTATTGAAATATATACCTGATCCTTTACTAACATTTTTGATTTAAAAACATTATAAACAGTGTTTATAATGTGTTCAAATATAAAAATGCGGAGAGCCAAGTGATTGTAAAAAGGATGATCCACGGTTTTAAAAGCACTGGAAAAAAAACCCATAAAATAGATAAGTAAACATGTAAATGCCTCAGTCAGAGAATAGTAATATATAAATATATATTTCTAATCTTAAGCTACAGCAAATAAATGTTTTCATGGAATCAATGGAATTCTCGTTTCTCTGTGAAACTTGTTTGCTGCTGCCTTAGTAACTTTTCAGCGCTCTGCAGATGAACAAACATTGTAAAACAAAATGTGAGAAAGAGAACGGCCAGTCCTGCTGAGGCAGTATCTGGTTCCTCTTTTTGAGAGCTGTAAACATAGCAATGTCTCCAGGGATGACCTGTGATTGGAACACCCAGTCTGACGGTGAAGGTATTGGATCACTCTCGTTAAAAAAGAACCTTGAATCCTTATTGTTGTTAGTGGCTTTTTGATATCTTTTTTTTTTCTTGGAGGTGGAACTACCTTGGAGTATGACAACAAAGAGAAAAACTGATTAATAAAGACCGATAATAAATTCTTAGTCCAGCCATCATGGATGGATTAGAGACATTAGGAATAAGTAGGAGACAGGAGACGGAGCTGGAGGAGTTAAAGATGCTGAGATTCGCTTTAGGAGAGACAAGGATGGACAGGATCAGGAATGAGGTGATTAGAGGGACAACACAGACAGGAAGGTTCGGAGGAAAAAACTAGAGAAGACAGATTGAGATGGTTTGGACATGTTCAGAGGAGGGACAGTGGATACATTAGTAGAAGAATGATTCTGGAGATGGAGCTACCAGGTAGGAGACAAAGAGGAGATGGAAGCAGTGAGGGAGGACATGGAGGTAGTTGGAGTTATAGAGACACTGTGTCAACTCTTTAAAAAAAGACATGTTTAAAGAAAACGAGAAGAAGATTGACATTTGGTCATGGGCCTGATATGGAGGTGTTGTTGGCCAGATGTGGTCCCTAGGCCAGAGGTTTGAGACCACTGAAAAAATGCTTGAATGTAAATGCACACAAAGGGTTTTAATGTACTAGTTACAGTATTCCCGATATTCTAAGCAGTCAGGAAAAAAAAATATTTCCTTTACCAAAGGATCAAGAGACTCTTCTGGGATCTGTCTGTCAGTATTCCAGCATTGTACTTTAGAGTAAAGCATTTTACTTCCTTTTTACTCATTGAATATTCCCAGTGAAGCGTCACACCCAAAGTAATTTCTCCATGATAGACACAGGAATCTGTTTTTCCAGGCAAGTGAAACACCTAGTCAGAGGAAATACGCATGTACAACCACATGCGGAAGTAATAACAGGAAGATGGTAAACACGCTTAAAATCCCAGGGAACAGATCAGGGTGCAACAGATACAGATGCAAAAACATAGTGAGCCTTTCTGCAGGCAACGTTTCAAGACCAATCATCAGTTATAAAAAAAAAAAAAATTCAAGTTATTATTATAATTTTAGGTTTTGTGCTGGGTCCAGTTAAAGCACTTGGCAGGTATTGTCTAAAAGGACCAGTCCAACACAGCAGCGCAGAAATAATAGAAAAAGAAGCTTTTGAGAGAATGAAATGATGCTCTGCCTTCAGGGATGGTTCTGAAAATCTGTGGCCCTCAGCTGTACTTAACAGCAATAATGTTATATAATGTGGCCATCTGCTCCTCAGAGTCTGGCTACTAGTAATGCCTGTGGACATTAGGCCAAGGTCAGAGTCACCATAAACATTAGTAATACTATATTTTCTTTTTTGAGGATACATCTCTCTGTAACTGGGTTTTTTGTGCACAGATTGTAAATGAGGATTCAATTAAGGTCTTTTAAAGGATGAAAAACCTGCCTGTTCGGATAAGAGACTTCGAGTCTGTGTCAGGGGCAGTACATGGCTGTGGGCAGTGTATTTGTTGACAAAAGAATCAATTAGAAAACTAAGGTTAAAAAAAAACACATGAATGTCTGCTGTCATCTAGTGGAGTTCTCTGAAATTGCATTGACGACATAATCCGTTGCTGATCCGCAGCCACCGTTAGACAAGTGAAACTTAACGAGAACATCGGATTAACCACGGCTTTACTCAAAATATCTGATTCCTATTTATAAAGAAATTAGGTGCTGTCTTTACTTACACGAGGCAACGGTGTTCACTTTGGCTTGCTGGGCCAAAAAACACAGGTCTTCAACAATACTTATATAAATACATGTATACATATATGTATATAATGTATGCATATATGAATTATATAAATATATATGCGTATATATACACATAATGTGTAATATATGTATATATAATATATATATTATATACACATAAACATATATGTACAGTATATATGCGTACATATAAACATATATAAATACATAAATGTATAATGTATATATATATCATTGTTTTTTCACTGTACAGCGACCTTGAGCGTCTGAAAACGCACCTTTAAATAAAATACATTATTATTATTATAAATATATAATGTGCATGTATATATATTTTTCTCTGTATAATAAAGAACTTGTCTTTTTCTGTTTTTATTGTTCTTTTACCGTCATATCGCTAGATTTTTATTGTAATATATATATTACAATTAAAATAAAAAAATATTGTAATATACTGTATATGTATATATATTGCAATAAAAATCTAGCCATAATACGGAAAAAAAGCACAATAGCTGTAAAGTCTCCAATAAATATTATGTTTGTTTGGCAAATTTGTCTTAGATTATCATTGTTTGTCCATTGTGAATTTAAGTTAGACACCTTTAATCTACTTTGTAAAACAGCCACTAGGGGGCACAAGCTAGTTTTTTTTTTTTTAGTGTCGGTCCCAAAACCAAATAAATGGTTGCGTCAGGAAGGGCGTCCGGTGTAAAACATTGGCCAAATCAACGATGCGAGACAACAAAACAATTTCCATGCCAGACAGGGTGAGAAGGAAAACATTGACTTGCTGGGGCAACCCCTGAAAGGAGAAGAAGACGAATCTACTCAGTGGGACGGTCAATCTGGATGCTGTGTCTCTTGAACAGGCACAGTGAAATCCACACACTACTGCTCTCTGTGATACAGGTTCAGATGCACATTCTCTCTACATTTGCATGGAGGTTGTTGTTTGCTCTAGATTCAAAGGTATTTAAATGAATTCCCTGCGACAGCGGAGCCAAGTTAGTACATTTGGTACAGACAGAGTTACCAGGAAACTGGTGAGTCTGGAATGTTTTGCAAAAAAAAAAAAAAAAAACCCAAGTACTCAGTTAAAACTATTGTGTTTTGTTGTAATTCTTCGGTAAAGGATAATAAAGTAATTCACTAGGTGGCTACAATTTGGCAAATATTTCTTTACGCATGTTTGATCTTGATAAAGACCACTTTTTTACAAGTCCAGTGGTCAAACAGGTCTGGCCAAACAGATTTATTGACATGTAATGCTAAGGGAGTATCGAGACCCAAACGAGCCAATGAGGAAGATGGATTGGATGTACAATACCTACCCGGGAAAAAGAGCTATTCTCTTTTAGCATGCCGCCAAGTCTATGCTAGGAACTCTCCACAGTCCAGAATGAAGCAGAGCAAGTTGTCATCAATCAGCCCAGAAAGACTCAAGTCACTCCCCTTGCTCATGAGCTACAGTGAAATGCAGAGGAGGTTCTCTGCTTTGTCCCAGAGGTAGTGTCCTTGTCATTGTTGGAAACTTCAGGGTTCACCTCTATGTTCAAATCCAGTGGGTTCACCACCTACAGGAAGGTGCGATGTGGTGCAATTTGATTTGGGTGGCCGTTATGTAACGAAACTACTTTTCTTGGTAACTAATAACGTAACGCGTTACTTTTCCCATTCGGTAGTCAAAATGTGTAAAAAAATATTTCGTTATGATTGTTGCTACACAACACAACACAAAATGTGTTTTTAAAGTAAAGTAACTAGTTATTAGTTACCTTTGTAATTTAGTAACTGGTAACGTAACTAGTTACTTTTTCAGAGCAGTAACTAGTTAAGTAATACATTACTTTTTAAAGTAACTTGCCCAACATTGGTGGCAGTCAGGGAGACTACTGCCCCGTTGAAATGGTTGATTGGATGGCTTCCCAAGTCAAGTCAGACTCCGATAAAGCCTTACATTGCCTCATGATCATGAGAGATCGTGTCCCAACACAATCCAGGCTTGTGTCATAGGCTGTCCCATGCTGGTGGCATAATACACCAGGAGGTACTACATCAGGGATGTTGTTGCCTGTCTTGGCAACTCTTGAAGTCTCAACCCAACTTTTCAAAGAGAGATCCTAGTAATACAACCCAAATGGACGTGGACACCGGAATGATGTCCATCTCAGAATTGATCCACATCCTTCGCTACTGCCCTACGCACCAAGCGCCACACTGGGTGTTAAAAATCCATCACTGCAAACCTCTTATTGATGTAGAAATTTCAATGTTACTCCACATCGGGGGCATTATCAATGACAATTTAATGAAACAGGCCTTGGAGTGAGCTAAAGAGTTCCTCATTCATGGATTTTAAATTATTCATGCGGCATCAGTAAATGTTTTATCGTTAATTGCGAGCTTCGGTGTAGTTACCTCTGAATGGAGACTGATCAAAAGTCATGAATAAAATATAACGAAAAAAGCAGCGCTAGCGACAATGATAGAAATTATTTTGATTACCGAGCTGTGTTTATGAAAGAAGTTGTTCGATATCAATGGTCAACAATTCATTCCTGATATGAGGGGTTTTCTACCACTGCCTTAAGACAAAAAACAAAGATTAGATTAATTGTCAGATTAGATTAATTGTCAGATTAGATTAATTGTCAGATTAGATTAATTGTTCATTATTAGTTATTGTGAATGGGCACATAACTTCAGAACAAAATAAATTCATATATTGGCACTAAACCAGTTACTAAATTCTTTAGAAAATATATTTTTATTATGTACATTATTTACAATTCTCCAGCTATTGTGGATTTATAGAACACGTCTTTTTATTCATACCTCTATTTTTGACTGAATAATTCAGAGAACCTGCTCTTCGTTTTGGGGGTTTATTTTCCTTATATTTTCAGCGCCCTCTAGTGGACACGCCAGTGGTGCATTTCACTGTATTATACAGTATTCCAATTTAATTTTTAAATTTCACGCGCGCGCACATACACGCACGCACACACATTTTTTCTGCTCCACGCCCTCTGTATATTTTAAGCGTCGGGAAAGTGTTGACGAACGCGATTGGTCGACGTCACCGTCATTCATACGTAAGCGTCCAGCGATTGGTTGAGCCGTTAGGAGGAAGTCAAGTGTCAAATCGTTTTGGGAGGATAAGCTCCGAGTTGACAATAGCGATTCGTCTAAGGCGAAAACGTTCTGGTAGAGACACTTTTGAGACCAAAACCCCCCAGCTGTGTCCTGGAGGGACCACCCTGGGGAGATTTTGCGACACCTGGTTGACAACAACCCCTCAGACGACTTGGCCTCTCCGCGGACTCGATCACGGAGCAGCACAGAGAAGAGTGGGACTTTATTGTTCCAGGCTAGCTCGCTAGCTTCGCTCACTGGCTTGTTGTAGTGTGTGGAGCTTGGACCGCAGGCTTTATGGCTACGAATTTCGAGCCAATATATGGACTTTCAGAAGATGAGGTACGACTATTAATACATTCGTATGTTTGCCGCCCGGAATGTGTGTCTCGTAATGCCCGAATTCTATGCTAACCATAACCCTCTTCCCCGGGGGAACATTCCACAGTAACGTTCAGGCAGATGCCAACATCCCGGTGCAATACACTGAGTGCAGAATTATTAGGCAAATGAGTATTTTGACCACATTATCCATTTTTTGCATGTTGTCCCACTACAAGCTGTATAAGCTTGAAAGCCTACTCCTGAATAAGTATATCAGGTGATATGCATCTGTGTAATGAGAAGGGTTGTGGTATAATGACATTAAACTCCCTATATAAGGTGTGCATAATTATTAGGCAATTTCCTTTCCTTTGGCAAAATGGGTCAGAAGAGTGATCTAACGGAATCTGAAAAGTCAAAAATTGTAAGATGTCTTGCAGAGGAATGCAGCATTCTTGAAATTGCCAAACTTTTGAGGCGTGATAGCTGTACAATCAGGCCATAGGGTCGCAAGAAAAGAAAAGGCGCAAAGTAACTGCACATGATTTGAGGAGGATCAAGCTTCCAAGATGCCATTGGCATCCAGTTTAGCCATATTTCAGAGTTGCAACGTAACCGGAGTGTCAAAAAGCACAAGATGTGCAATACTCAGGGACATGGCCAAGGTAAGAAATGCTGAAAAACGACCACCACTGAACAAGACACACAAGATAAAACGTCAAGACTGGGCCAGGAAATATCTAAAGACGGATCTTTCTAAGGTTTTATGGACTGATGAGTCTTGATGGGCCAGATGGACGGTCCGTGGCAGGATCTGTAAAGGGCAGAGAGGTAGAGGTGGGGTACTAGTATGGGCTGGTATCATCCAAGATGAGCTTGTTGGACCTTTTTGAGTTAGAGATTCAAACTCAAACTCAACTCCCAGTTTCTAGAAGACACCTTATTCAAGCAGTGGTTCAGTAAGACGTTGGCATCTTTAAAAAAAAACATGATTTTTATGCATCCCATGCATCCAAATACTCCACTGCGTGGCTAGCAAGCAAAGGACCTGACCTGAACCCCATAGAGAACCTGTGGTCTCTCATAAAACGTGAGATCCACATGGGGTGGGGGGACAGTACACCTCTCGGAACAGTGTCTGGGAGGCTGTAGTTGCTGCTGCGCGCAACGTTGATCGTGAAAGCATGAAAGAACTGACAGAATCTATGGATGGAAGGCTTTTGAATGTCCTCATGAAGACAGGTGGCTATATTGGTCACTGATTTGTTTTTGTTCTGTTTTTCATTGTCAGAAATGTTCATTTGTACATGAGTTGTATTATCAGTTTACCTGGTGAAAATAAATAAGTGAGATGGCTATATATTTGGTTTTTATTGACTTGCCTAATATTTCTGCACAGTAATGTTTACCTGCAAATATGGATATCTTCCTAAAAGAGACAAAACTAAAATAATCCCACTCTAACTTCCATAAACGTGCCTAATAATTCTGCACTTAGTGTAGTTCACTCACCTCACCATCAGGGGCGACTGCAACAGTTTGTCCAACAAGCGTGTTAGTCCCACACCCTGTCCACTTTGGGATAATGGATGTATTCCTCCGGTGGACACAGCGGGCTGATGTAATTACTGACAAGCACTCCGTCAAACAAACAGCCTCATGTCAGGGATCTAAGTTGTCTTATGGTGAAACGACCACTAAACCAGTTTGAGGATATGAAGTGATCGATATATTTACATCTTTCACATTAGACTCCGGTTGACATCTGACTCTGTAATTCCTAGAGATACATTTGCATCATTCGAGTTGGTATTCAGATGTACGAGTGTTTTACATGGAAGTCACGACTCAAATCCCAAACAAAACAATTTGCTGTTTACCAGCAGCTGTCAAATACCAACCACCCACTTACCAGACTTACAAAGTTAAAGGCAGACAGAAATAGAAAAGCCATGTTGTGGATAGTGGGAAATTATCCGAATTGCGTGAGAACACACAAAAAAAAATCAAAATATTCCTTATTTTGTATCTCGTGTTAAGATTAAGTTACTACTCAAAGCACTGCTGTAAATTTACTTGAAGCTAATTTGTATGTTTTATTATTATTATTTAGTTAAAAATGTTTTAAGAGTAAATTTGCTTTTTTGTGTGTTTAGCCTCTTCTATAATAGATATAGGGAAATGAAAACATTGCTGAAAAAGGAAGAAGCATATCTATAATATGAATTGAAAATATAAGTAATTTTGAAAATTGGTGGGCCGGTTTAAACTGCAAAACGGGCCACATCTAGCCCACGGGCCTTAGTTTGCCTTGTTCTGCTCTAGACTGTGATAATTTTCTTTTATTTAAACATTGTAACATCACATTCATTCAAGAAACCTTTTATTTATTTGGCTCTTGTCTTGTATTTGAAATAAAGATTTATTTTCTATACATTGGACTTTGAAATATGTAAATTTAAGTCCAATGCACAGTATGTCCAGTACCCAATAACAATAAAGCTGATTTGAACCTTGAATTGGATGAGTATTATGTTGAAATGTAAGGCATTTTATTAAGTATGACTTAATATGAAGCAGAATATTTATTTTGAAACACTAGGAATGCAGTGATTTTTATATGTTGTTGTCTTCACAGCATGAGACACGAGTGCTGCGGGTTAAAGTCATCGCAGGAATCGATCTGGCCAAGAAAGACATCATTGGAGCCAGGTGAGAATCACAGAAAACAATCAGTAAGATGTTATTACACTGGTATGCTACCAGGTGTTTTGGTTTTGGTAAAAACTTTAGAGGTAGAGGAAGAGTTTAGTTGCTCCTGGTTTGACTTTAAAAAAGCAAATTGTAATGTCTCTACTAGTCTGTCCTCTTAACCAGTTAGAAAACAGTTTAACAGATTAACTTTGAAGACCTTGAACCTTAGCCTCGGAGGAAAAAAAATATATAATTAATGATTACCTACCAGTCTCTACTGTTTAACTCATACCTAACTTCTCTTACTGTTTGACTTACCATTATAGAGCACATATATCGTACTATTGAATGACTGAGGAGGGGGCATTGAGGCATTACATCACCAGCGAGGCCTCATCTGTCAGTCTTTGCTTTTAATTTATTTATGAAAGACATTTTTGGACGAGGTAGATGTGGAAATAGAATTGTGTCCACAGTGTTTGCCTGGACCAGGTGAAAGGACTAAAGAAAAGACCAAACAGGACGTAAACAACAGGTGCTAGTTTGCAGCACAGCTGTGATTCAAAGTCAGTCACTGAAGTGGGTGTTGTGATCATTTAGGTCAGGGGTTTGTTGTTGATGATGATGATGATGATGATGATGAGGTGTGGCTCTCTTGACTCAGTGCAGACTTGAAGGAAGTAAAAAATGTCCCGGAAAGTACTGACAGGTTAGGGAGATAAGGACATGTTGGCTTTGGTTTGGTAGTTAGTCTTCAAGTTACAGTTTTGTTGTTGAAGGAACGAAAATAAATTATAAAAATATAAAGCACATGTGTCAAAATAAGGCCCGTGGACCAAATCTGGCCCGCACTGTAATTATATTTGGCCCGCAAAATTATATCAAATATGTAGTAGAGTTGGCCCACCAGTATAAAGTCCTTATATACTGGCAGAATTTGTAGTATATGTGGTGCATTGACTTTTTATGGCACAGGCATTTTGTTTTTTTTTTTTTTGTTGTAGGTTGATACAAATACATTCAAATACATTGAAAGGCTACAGATAAAGGCAAAAATCACTAATGAGGTTTTTATTTCTAATTACATTTCTCATTTGTTAATAATATTAAGCAGCTGTTTCAGATACAATGTTCCGAAAATTGACATTTAATCAGGTGCAACACCTGAAGACCGGCAGGCCAGGCAGTTTCTTGGGGCTGCGGCCACTAAGGGGCCTGGATTCTAGCACGGCCCCTGCATTTAATAACTGGAAAAGGGGAAATATTGACAGTTTATTTTTCATTAAATATTGAGTCTGACCCATGACTTTATGTCAGTTTTCAATTGTGGCCCACTGTGAAATTGAGTTCCACAGCCCTGCTGTAGAGTAAAGAGCGGTCAATACATATCGGATGGTGTTATCTCCTGTTCCGTCTTGGAGGACGCTTGTGTTTACCTTGTGCCAAATGTGATAAGAGACAAATTACAGCCCATACTTATTGGCATTTAGGGAAAAGAGCAGCTTTTATCCCAGTTCCTTCTGGTTCATTTAATGTTGCTTGGCAAAATGATTGTTTGACCGAAGGCAGCAGGTGGATTTAACAACTGTCATATCACATCTGGTTATGACTGTGTTGTGTTCACTATTATCTTGTCTTAAGAGACAAAACGCAGCATAAGGCTTAAGAAAATATATTGCTGCCACTGTGTTAAAATAAAACACATAATGTCGGGTATTTTATCAACCTAAGCGTGCAGTTCACACATTCTTTGAATGCCACATGAAAACTAATGCCGTGTTAAAGCTCTGGTGTTTTAGCAGTGGGAAATGGGCGAAGTCTGTTCACTTCCATTGTGTTTTGCATAGGGAAATGTGGTTATGTAAATGTGGGGACGTGTGGCAGACGTGCACAAAATAAAAAAGTAGGTCAAACTGGTAGTTTTTCAATTTGGATCTAAACCCCTGGTCCTTGTCAGTTCTAGACTGTCAGGAATCACCTCACACAATGTCCTCCTTCTCCACAATGAGCAGCAGAATTGAAAAAGTAAGGGTCAGTAAATGGTTTGTACCCCAACATCTCCTGTTTAATATCAAGTACATTCAGTTTACATGACTGAATATCTATTTAAAATGTCTTAATATAGGTCCACCGATTGGGGACGACCCTGGTGTAATGGCCTGGTGCCAATTTTATCAATTTCTTGAGTAAATGTTGGACGCAATCGATTGGTTGCGGATCAACCTCTGTATGAGGGCAAGTCTAATAGAAGATTTTATGTGGTATCTTCCTGTCATCTTGATGGCATGCAGCTTCGCTCAGGGAGAATCTTCTCCTTTCAGCTTCTGTCTTTATCAGGGGTTGCCAAAGTGGGTCAACATTTTCCATCTCACCCTGTCCTCTGTATCTTCTACTCTGACTCCAACTACCTCCATGTCCTCCCTCACGGCGTCCATCAAGTCTCCTCTTTGTCTCCTACCTGGTAGCTCCATCTCTAGGATCATTCTTCTACCAATGTCTCCACTGTCCCTCCTCTG
>JAFBJS010012226.1:50937-86767 GCA_016785265.1 Paraplagusia blochii
CTTCCCCAGGATCGCACGCGGCTGTTGAGCTAAGGACTAATGCCAATCATTGGGACACATATGAGCTTCTCTTAAAGACATAAGAGGATCATTGAGTCACTGGACAGAGCTGATATTTCACTCAGGCTCTCCTCCTCCTCCTCCTCCTCCTCCTCCTCCTCCTTTTCCTTCTCCACCCACCTTGGATGACACTCACAAGTGTGTTCTGCTTGTCCAAAAACAAAAAAATAGTGTGTTTCTAACAAGAACACATAAAATAGGGTCAGTTGGTTTGAAATAGGCTGTTTATGTTCATTTTTTTTTCTTAAATGAAACGCTGAAATAACACAAGGGTGTCCATGTGTCTGCAGGGTAGATTGCAAGGTGAACACTATTATTGTTGCATCTGAGGTCTCAGAATCACACAATCTTAAGTTTATAAAAAAGGATTGAGTAACGTTAAGCTAACGGCATAAAGTTTGTCGCAAAATCTCATGGTTTTTTTTTTTGCCAAGTATTAAATATTTAACTTGTTTCTTCATGGCGAAATAAGATTTTTGGTTGGCAAGCGGTGGTGCAGTTCGACATTTGATTGTCAAATAAGTTGAGGGCCACCACCCACACTATCATTTCACCGAAGGGCCTCGTTAGCCTTCAGTGTTCAATACAAAAAAAAAAATTAATAAAAAAAACGAGTTTCCCTCCGTGGATCAGGGTTTTGAGATCTATAGGATTTACCATAAAATGTGAAGAACAAATCTATAAAATTCTTTCACATCAAGGTGGGGGCCGCAAAATATAGTTCTACGGGCCACAAATGGCCCACAGGCCCCTATTTTGGGACCCCTGCTTCGATGAATTGAAACAAGGAATAATGACAAACTAATGCCTAAATTAAAATGTCCAAAAAACTTGTCTTCAATTTGGACGTGAAAATTCAGGGTCAGTTGAGTCACTAGAAACATTATTTTTTTTAAATGGACATTATGTGGTCAAACAACTGACATGTACAGAGCTTTATTTCACACCTTGTACAGTATAAAGTTCCTGCATCTGAACAAAATCCTGTTTTATTGTTCCAGACCCTAAATCCCAAATGGAACGAGGAATTCTACTTCAGAGTGAGTTCACATTTCATTGATCTTTCTTTGCATACTCCTGCAAATCTCTTCTCCTTTACTGCAACAGTTGCACGTGTCTCATTTGCACCCGTGTAGCGTGCTGCCGTTGCAGTTGTTAAACTTTTGTTGTAGTTTAACTGAGGACAGAGTCGCACCTCCACCGACACTGTAAATAGACTTAGATAATATTAGACTTTACAGCCTGAGCATATATATATATATGTATATACACATATATATATTTATGTATATGCATTTTCCTCCTCCCCTATATAAGATTTATATTTCCAGCTGTTAATGACTAGTGTTGTGAGGCACAGCGAGTGTTTTCACACGTCATAACTAGGGTTGCAACAAGGCATTGTGTGTTGGTTAAAACTGATACAAATCAATGACAGTTCTCATCAGTTGAAGTAAGAAATAAATAAAACATCATGACCTAAGCTGTGGGCGGTGTTATTGCAAAAAAACAAGTCATTGAACCAAGAGACTTCGGGTCCTGACACCTCCTTAAAGTCTCCTACTTATAAAAGTAAGTTAATAAACAAAGTTTTGCTTGTGTTAAGAGGAGATAATTAGTGATATGCATAGATACTGAGGGTCAAGTGTTCAGAGCAGTGGAGACTGTGGAAGAGAGGAGAAGAATAGAGTGGAGTCAGGATGGAACAACTGGAGAAAAGAGTCAGGAGTGATCTGAGATAGAAGAGAGACAGCTAAGGTGGAGGGGCAGGTGAGACCAGCCGTGATGGATGGATTAGAGACACAAGGAATAGGTAGAAGACAGGAGACAAAAGTGGAGGAGTTAAAGATGATGATATTCTTTGACTCTTGATTGAGACAGGATCAGGAATGAGGACATTAGAGGGACAACACAGACAGGAAGGTTTGGAGAAAAAGCTAGAGAAGACAGATTGAGATGATGAGAAAAGACTCAGGAGTGATCTGTGATAGAAGAGAGACAGCTAGGGTGAAGGGACAGTGGTGAGACCAGCCATGATGGATGGATTAGAGACACTAGGAATAGACAGAGGACAGGAGACAGAGCTGGAGGTAGAGGAGTTAAAGATGCTGAGATTCTCTCCAAGAGAGACAAGGATGGACAGGATCAGGAATGAGGTGATTAGAGGGACAACACAGACAGGAAGGTTTAGCTAGAGAAGACAGATTGAGATGGTTTGGACATGTTCATAGGAGGGACAGTGGATACATTAATAGAAGAATGATCTTAGAGATAGAGCTACCAGGTAGGAGACAAAGAGGAGATTGAGGGATATTTTAAAGGAGGACATGGAGGTAGTTGGAGTTAGAGTAGAAGATACAGAGGACAGGGGGAGATGGAAATTGTTGACTCGCCGTGGCAACCCCTGAAAAAAGGAACAAGATGAAAGGAAAGGAAGAAGAAATCGTGAAATGCAGTTTTTTTTCAGGATATGTACAATTACAGAATTTTGATAATCAGGACGACTATTTCAATTTCTTGGACAAACAAGACCTTTTTGATTGGTAATGATATTTTACAAGTTCTTAGAAGCTAATTTTGCCTCAGAAGAAATCATACGAATCTTATTGTATCACAGGGTCCATTGTTTCATCCCTAACTGTTACTGCATTGACGTTTCATGATCCCTGTTTCTCATCTGCTGCGTTAACCTTTTTGCCAACACAGGTTTGTCCCCAGAATCACAGGTTACTCTTCGAGGTGTTTGATGAAAACAGACTGGTAAGACTCACACTTTTATCAGTTCACACCCATCACTCCCTCCGCTGCTCATATCACACTGTATATTTATATCCACTTTTTTATATTTTGACAGCAATCAGCAGATGTGAATATACACACATCTAGTTGTTTATACATTTTTTAACTTATGTTGTTCATTTCTTTCTTCCAAGCACCAATGGTAACTCTATCGTTACTCCCACCATTTCCACATTATGGAACATTAATCTGCATATTTAACTGCTGTGTTAAAAAGTGAACAGAATCAGAATATTAATGCACTTGTTTTTGGTTTTTCTTCATCTGCCTTTTAAGTTCGGTCTTCACAACTTTTACCCTTATTCGTTCGCAGGTTTCTCAGATTCTCAAAAACTGTTGTGATAATTTTGTTTTACATTTTGCATAGAATCCATAAAACAATTTCAAGTGGTCAAGAAATTAAAAAACCCTCACATGTTACAACTTAGATTCTTGGAGGTGTGCAGAGTGGGATTTAATAGTCTGTAGTCCAGGGGTGTCAAACTCCATTCACAGCGGGACAGAATTGAAAACTGGAATGAAATTACTCAATATACAGTCATGGAAAAAATGATTAGTCCACTCTTTCTTTAATTTCTTGTCCATTTAAAAGTCTGCTTCCACTTAATCTACATTAATCTGGACAAATATAATAACAACAAAAAAGGCTCAAAATGAAGTTTAATTTCAGTGCTGATTTTGCATGGTTTTATTGACAGTGACAAAAATCACTTCCGTTCCTACATCACTAGCAATAACATTGTACTGACAAATACAGTGCTTTTAGTCATTGCATGGTTTTGTGTTCATTGTTTCCCCCAGGTGATAAACCTTTAGTGGAACAAGGCATTAAGATGAACAAGGAATTGAAGAAAACAGCAGAGTGGACTAATCATTTTTTCCATGACTGTATATTGAGAAATTAACTATAAACTTGCATGTTTTTCCTTCTCTCCGGATTAGAAATAGTGTTTTTTCATGTGGATACACTGAATCTGGAACATCCAAAGCTTATTAGTAACAACACATGAGAAATTGTAATAGAAAATTGTAATAGAAATTGTAATAGAACCAAGATACATCATTGGTATTTGTTTCCTAATTGGTCTCTTTCTTGTCTTCTCACATCATTTTCAACGTAAATCTTTCTTTGCAGACCAAAATGTATGCGCTACAACAAATTCTGGGGGTATATAAGGTTAACATACTGGTGGGCCAACTCTAGTACACATTTGATTTTATGTCAAGGGCCAAAAATAATTACACGGCGGGCTAGATTTGGCCCCCGGGCCAGAGTTTGACACCTGTCTGTGTTGTGGTGGAACTGATGTGAGGGCAGCTGTGTTTTTGTGGCTTTTCTGTGACTACGGAGCTCTTTATCTGAATTGTGGTGTTTAGAAGAGAAGAGAAGAGGAAAACAAGACATATCCCATGGTATAATAGAATCTCTTGGCTGGCGAAGGCACATTCTGTTCCTCACAGCTTCAGGACTCCTGTTAAAGCGTAGCGGGGTCTTCGTGGGAGTACGTCTGGTTTTCACAGTGGATGATGTCCTTTTTTTTACAAAAATCACTTTCTGTACCTTCCCTGAAGAATTTAATAAGGTCAAACTTAAATTATTTTTTTTAAAGAAATCCTCCGCCAGTATCTTTCATCGGCTGAAATTGTTGCACGCTGTACCAATGTGTGGCTGAGGGCATTTCCAGCAGAAAACAATAGCAATTTCTTAGCCTGATAAGAAGGACAGCTCTCATTATTCTGTCAGTACAGGGCCTGCACTGTTGCCGACTTGAGGATGACACAAGACAGCTCAGCGCAGACAGTCTTCGTCTCTGTCTTCTCCTTATATGTCTGCCAGGAGGCGCTTTTCTGTCTGCCTCTCTGCGCATACCAAGGCAGCTGAACCGACGCTGAACAGTGTTTCTTTAAAGAGTTTGTTTGTTCTCTTTTCGCCCGTCAATTTAAAGGTTCATTTGTCAGATGAAATGACAGTCGACGTTATATTGCGTGATATTACGTGTGATTCGTTGCCGTGTTCTGACCAACGTTTATTCTCCAGACATAATGAACTCCTCTGAGGTTTGTCTCGGTCTGAAGAAAGACTGGAAAGGGAAAAGAAAGTACAGGAAGTTTTCCGGTTCGCTCGAGGTTTTCTAGACTTGCTGCTGTAAAACCACACATTAGTATCTTGTTTCCTATAGAGAAATTGTTCTTTTTAACTTTTCATGCAACCTGTTATTGACTGTACCTAACACTGTAGGCAGTGCGTCATCGCTGAGTTTAACTGGCTGCAACCTTTTTCCTGCACATAAATCTTTTCCATTTTTTTTTTATTTTTTATTTCCTTTTACATCTCTTGACAAATATCTCTCTCCTCAACGCTCCTTGTCTGGCCGCTTCCTACGGAATAGGTTGCGTTTTGAGGGAAACTCACAAGTTGAATCTCTCACAGACGAAGAAAAAAAGCAGACGTGACTTTGATAAATCACCAGAAGTTATCGTTCAGAAGTAATCATGCAGGGGAGAGAAGAGTAGTGGAGAATAATGCCACTGTCCAAAGAGATAAGATTGTTTTCCATGAATGCAAGTCAAATGTGTCTCTGTATTATGATAAACTGAGGCCATTACAGTTGCTCAGCATTCAAGCGATGCTGACAAGGCTGACAGCTCATTCGTTTTCTAAGGCGGTTTGATGCGAACAGCATGGCCTATAAAACCACCCTTCAGTCGCAGCCTTGCCTGTGTATGGCAGACGCCGAGTGTCTGTTCAGTTCAGAAGAGACTTGGATGTCGTCCCCCAGAATAAGCTGCGTCATCAAAGCGGCGATCTGATGGATATTCTTTTCCCTACTTTGCTGCCTCCCTTTTCTTTGACCATTTTTAGCAGCAGCTTCCTGAAGCTGTGAGTGAAAAGGTCTTGATTCACCAAATTATGTCTTCTGTTATAGTGGAAATGAATAAAAAATCACTTTATTTATTTTTTTGTGACAGTAAGATTAATATATTATAGTGCTGGTTAATATTTAATTTTACATTATAAAGTGATTAACATAAATATCCATAAAAAACTTTGTGTTGCTAAGTGCTGTAGTACAGCGATTCCCAACCTTTTTGCGCCACGGACAGGCTATATGTCTTTAGCCGGTCAGGTGTCCGTGAAATAAAGCTAAATACTTTTTTCCCACGGGCACCTAGATAAAATGAAATGTCTGGTGTTCTGAAATATTGTCCTACCTATAAAATCCTCCTACCTGCATTAACTGTGAATGGGCATAACAAGGATTTCTCAAGTGAACCCAGCCTATAATTTTCTGCTACCAGACGAGTATACAAAGTATCTTGTACCAATAACTCGTCATTTTGCGACATTTTGAGTTTATTGTTGTTTTCACTGAGAAAATATTTCCTTATCAAATATAGTTGCATAATGGATGATGGAATCCTAGCCATTCATTCATCTTCTTCTGCTTGTCCGTTGCCGGGTCGCAGGGGCAGCGGGCACCACCCAAATCACATTGCACCATATTGTGAGCCTTCCTGTGGGTGGTGGGCCCACAAGAAGTTATGTGGGTTGGGACGGTGCTGTGCTCAGAGCACCTTAGTGGCAACCTGGCAGCTAGTGGATTCGAACCGGGGACCTCGTGAACCCAAGGCCGCTTCCTTAACCACTGGGCAACCACTGCCACCCTAGCCATTCTGTCATTAAGTTTATATGGGTATGGATCAACTGTGAGTATTGGACAGTGGGGTCCAAGAAAATACTTTATTTCTCTGCGTCCAGGCACCCAATTCACCCACAGACGGGTACTGCTGTAGTAGACAATAACCTATTAAGTTTTTGGTATGTTAATTGTGAAATTATTGACCTATTGGAGGCATGAGGAAGGATGAATAGAAACGCTTTAGGAAAGATTGTCAGTCTAGACATGTTGACAGGATCTGAGTCAGAACTGTGTTGGCCCTTAGGGGGCAGTTCGATGTTGTAACAGGAGGTAGTGGGGCCATTTGAAGTCATGTGACTGACAGACAACCCACTGTCACCCCGGAAACCAGGAGCGCCAGCGTCTCTTATCCAATCATTTGAGGAATGCTGGCCGTCACTCAGCTCAGTCTATTTCTGCTGTCTGTCGCTAGTGCATGGTAGACCTAAAGGTCTGACTTACATAGATCTTAAGTTTCTCCCTCTGTGCCTTTCCTTGGGATTCACTTCATTTGCTGTGCAGTGTAAATGTGTCATATTTTTTTTTCTAGTGGGTATGCAGTTTTGTGACTGCTTTGCTCCATAGATTTAACTGTGGGAGGAAAGTTGTGGAAAGGATTTGGACAGAGCGTGGAGAGGGGTGGGGGGCGGGCAAACGGGAGAGAGTGGAGGAAAAAAGGGGATCAGTCATCCAGCCAGTAAAAGGAGAGAAGAAGGCGACAGTCAGAGACAGAGACTGAGGAGAGGAGAGAAGAGGGTCTGAAGAGCCAGTCAGAGAGAAAGTACAAGGCAACGGAGCTCCAGGTTGCTCTTTCGAGTCGGAAATGGCACAACGTCTGCGTTTGTACTTTAGCTCAGGTCGCAGTAACACTGCCCCAGAAGTTCTGGAAGGAGACACTGAGGAGCAGCGGCGAGACAGTGATGTGGTCACAGCAGTGAGCCCTCAGCCACCTTTGGGAATGAGGCCTTTTCAGGAGCAAGCTGAGCAGCAGGTTCCATCAAGAGCTTCTCACTTGCACCGCGATCCCTTGTTGAAACGCAGTTCTTCGATGTTTATTCCACAACTCGCTGCCTTCAGTGAGCCGCGTCCAACTAAGAGCTCCTCCATGCACATCTCACTTCAGCGCTCTAACGGATCCAGCAATGGAGAGTCCACTGGACAAGAAGATGACGTTCTGCCACCAAGTTATTCTCCACCAGGACCAGCGCCTGCCTATCCTGAACCACAGAGGGATGATGATGTTCCACACCAGCCACCTCCTCCCTACTACTGCCCTGATTCTCCAAACTCTGCAAATTTCCTGGCTGAGCCAAGCATGCCCAAACGTAGAGTCTTCAGCATTGGATCAAACGGGTACACAGTACTTAGCAAAGGACAGCCAGGTATCAGCGTAGGTGGATTTTGCATCCGGAGAAGCCCACCTGATGGTTCCGATGGTCAGCATTTCAGAATATTTCCTTGTGCTGGCTGGTCGTGCCAACAACAGAGTTCAGACAACTGCGTAGGTGTTAATGGCGGGACCCAGAGGTTGGTATTTCAACTCCAGCAAAATCAAAATCAGGATCAGAGCCACAACACTCAGTTGGTAAATCCACAACGGGAAGAATGCACAAATATTGGCTTTAACTCCAGAGGTGGCCGTGTGCTGCGGTACCCCAAGATCCGACTGGGAAGAAGCTCATCGTATCAGAGGCTTTTGGTGGAAAATCAGCATCAGTGCCGGGGCTCAGATGGCTCAGATGGTGCACAAACTGACAGTGAAATGCAGAGAATGGAAACTTGTGACCAGTCCGATGGTTGTACTTTCAAAATCTGTGGCGATACTCCCAGAAGGCAGCCTCGTTTCAAGATATACTTCACCTCAGGTGGAGCTGGGGATCAGGATGCGAACGCCAACGCTAATTCCGTGACAAACAATTCCCAGGTAAATATTATTATTATAAAAATATTTAATTCTCTGAAAGATTCCATCTTTTAGAGGTTGATATTTGTACCTTTTGGTTGTGTTAAGGTGTGGAAATAGCAATGTTGGTTTCTGGTGGAAAGAATAGCGATATGTAGTTTTAGGCACTGAGCTTTGAGAGAAAGCTGTTCCTATAATTAGTCTCCTTCTATCACGGTTGTTGGTTTTGAGTGTAGCGAAGAGGTTGTTGCTGTAGACATGTTTGGACCTGTGTCCTACTCACTGCTGCGGTTGTAACTGATTAGACATAAGGTGTCATTTAAGATATTCCGCAACCTTCCTAGCAAAACACTCCTTCAGCTGTGTTGTCGGAGAAGCTAATAATAAGAAGCTGATAATTGTGTCCAGATTACTGAATAATAACTGGACATTCCCCCCAGAAAATTCAAGAAATAAATTGGATTTTTCCTTAACATTTTTGTACAGGAATAGGACTTGGATGCAGGTTCTAGATATGCACAGCAGGCCATTTAGCCTGATCTGATTAATCCTTATAATGCGTCATGTAATCAACGTTGAATAGCACTGATGTATGTTTCTATACATACATATATCAGTGATGCGCGTATGTGTATATATGTAGCTCGCGCCGTACTTATATTTAAACACATTCTTCTGAGGGAACTCCATTTCCTTTAACCCACTGCAGCCCACATTTAGACTATAATGATGGGTTTTCCTAACTGGTGGCCTTGACTTGGAGTGCCCCCTTCTAAGCCACTGCATCGGATACTATGCATGTGTTTTCTTGCGTATGTGCCAGCCTGACTCGTCGCAGACAGCAAAGCCCCCGGGCTGCGCCTTTGTAAATCCCTTCCTCAGTGCCTCTCATTTACCATTGAGACAGCTCTTGAAAGGGTTGACTATATTTACCTGTGATGGGATTCTAGGTGGATTGGGGCGCACTCTTGTTTATTTTTGGCCCAATAGCATATGAGAGGGATTCAAAGTGCTTTTGTTGTGAAGAGCTTTTCACTTTTGACAGCTTGGGACTTTTAAGTAGGTCACATGACCCCTTCACACCTACTTTCGGGGCTGGATTGTTTCCAGCTTCCTCCATATCGTTCACTATCACTCACTCTTTTTCTCAATGTGTCTCTGGAGAGGTCTGTGTATTGCAGATCACTGGATATATTGGGAATTTTCGCAGAGGAATAATACGTTTTGGAAGCTATAATAAAAACGTAAGATGAGTTGCTGCAACTTATCTACATTTTATGAGCGTTTTTTAAATTTTTTTAATTTATTTTTAGATCTTTATTAATCCCTCAGGAATATCCTTAAGGAAGTTATGCCTCTGCATTTAACCCATCAGTGAACAGGGGGGCAACCGGCCGAGCCACCGCCCGGGGAGCAATGTGGGGATGATACCAGGCTCAGGGCACCTCAGCAGTAACCGCCCCTTTTTTATGTATTTCTTTTAATTTAAAATATTTCTTTTATGTAAAATTTTATTTTTTATTTATTTATTTTAATTAATTTTTAAGGTATGTGTTATGGCTCATTATTAGACAGAATGCGCTCCTTGATTTTTAAAAAAAAATTTCTTACTCTCTCTGATTTTTTTTTTTCAGACAATATTGAAAACCACTTTTGGGCAATTTATTGTGAGCTCATGCCAGATTTTTCAAAAGTAACACGCTGCACAATTCTATCTGCCCTGCCCCTGACCACTTTTTAATTAGATTTTTATTTTAACATTTGCATCCTTCATTTCTACATTGACATTGAGCATGTATGATTCATATTTAATTTAACATATTTAATCTTTTGGTAGCTTTATCTCAACTTAAAATTTTTCCAGTGAATTGCTTTAAAAGTGTTTTTTAATAAATAACATTAATCTTTTCCTTTCGGCATGTCCCTTTTTTCAGGGGTTGCACAGCGAGTCCTGAAAAAAATGGACAAGCCAAAAGGAAAAGAAGAAGGATATAAAATTTTATTTACTAAAAAAAAAACCCAAAAAAACTGTAAATAACATTAATGATTACATTTAAAACTGGTATCAGATTGCCTTCTTTACTTCTTTTCTTCAGGTTTACGTGCAGAAAAGGCTTGTGAAATAGTTTGCTGGCTTTTATAGACCTGCAGTGTTTATTTTTCAACTTTATAAGCTCCCAAATTACCAAAGTGTCTGTAGAGTTTCTTTTCGCTTCTTTGCATGAGTCTCCTCCCTCTCTGGCTTGTTAGTGGCGTCCTCGCTCTCCCTCTAACAGTGTAATCTGGCCTTGGGAGGCAGCTGAGAGACTTAACTCTGACCCGACAGTGACTTTGCAATTATAACCCTCTGCATAAATAAACTTGTTATGGGTAAGAAAAGAAAACATCAGTTATCTGTTATAGGATTACATGTGTCCCATAGGAAACAGCAATTGTACTACTAGAGGCTGTTTCTTCTTCTTTTTTTTCCCACCGCAGAGTCCGAGCTCACTGACTGACTCATCAGCTTGACTGTTACAATAATTTGTAGTTTTTAACATGGATAAACAACAGTTTTTTTTAAACAACAACTTGGCAAAGTGCTCTACAAAGCCACATAGCAGGTCACAAATCAACATGTTGGAAGAGCACTGTCTCACTTTAAAGTTTAAAACTTGACTATTTTAATTATTTAAAAATGTAGATTTTGAATAAATAAATAATGCGTTTTCTCCAAGGGGGAACATAAGTCATCTTGGCATGGGTTTGGCTTTCCAAGAAGACATAGTTTGAGGTGTGTCTCTGGGAGGATTTGTGCGTCACAGGGATTGCAGATGCGTCGCAAGTCTCTAATTACACACATGGTCATTAATAACTGTAATTTAGCTTAAAGTGATTTATTTGTGACCTTTCTACATTGAGTTACAGATATATGTAAACAGTGGAGAAAGCTCCTTAAACTGTATCCTCATAATAATAGTAAACTAGTCACTCACTCATCTCGGTGTAAATTTTGATGAATCAAAGTGTAGACCAAAGATTACCAAGCAGTATGACAATTTAATAAACAATATTGCTTAAATATGTCGCCCTTAAGTTGACTTGCGCAGGTGTCAGTGGCCAAGTGTTAAAGTTTTGTTTTTACATATTTCTGCGACTCTGATGTTTTAAGAAAACATCAGAACTGCTGACATTGTTGACCTGCTTGAGTAAACTACCCATGAGGGCAACAAGGGAAACTGAACCATGTGTATCAAGTCCCTAAATCAGCACATTTTCAGCGTGAATGAAGTATCAGGTTGAGTACCAACACTGGTACAGGAGTAGCTAGGTAGTTGTTTTGTGTAATTTTCGGTCAAACATATGGCCTCTGTGGTGTGAAACCCCAGGGTTCACCTCCTGGGCAAGTTCTATTCCCGGTTAGGGCAGTGTGTTCACCACCTGCAGGAAGGAACAGTGTGGTGCAATGTGATTTGGGTGGCAATTGTGGAGACTGCTGCCCCCGTGACCCAGCAATGGATCAGAGGGTGAAAATGGATGGATGAATATGTGCAAATAGTTGTTCATTTCTAAACTTGGTTCTATGATGAACTGGTAAAACTACCAAGGGTTTTCCCTCACCTTCTACACCGATTGCTGCGGTGGCTCCCCCTATAGCCCTGAAATGGAGTAATTAGTGTAAAATTCTTGCTAGCAAATAATTTTTACATAAATTATTTATTTTTAAAAATTATTGCTAGCAAATAATTTTTACATAAATGATTTGCTAGTTCAACATATTTGATAGCGCCAGCTACATTAATTTGATTAAATGTTAAACCTAGGAAGAAATAGCTTAACGTGTTGTGTTTTGTAAGATGTCATAAACTTTTTTTTTTTTAAGCTTTAAAGAACACCCTTTTATTCTAGGCTGCAATAATCATTTATGCAGGATAACAAAGTGCATTTAAAAAGTCTCAAGTTGACAATACATTGTCACATTCTCTACACATTCTCTCACATAAATGTTTGTGTATTCAGCGAAAGCTTCTGTCATTAAATTGAAATACAGACGAGAATTAACTTTATTAAGCCTGTGGACGCTCTGGGAATCAAACTCAGGACTTTGTCCTTTTTGCAAACAAGGCAAATCAATATCTCATAATCCTGAGTTTCCAATGCAAATGCTGAGCCAACTCAATATGACCCAACAGATATTATTGTTTAAAGTAAAAAGTCATGATGCCTAAACCTGTGTCCCGCACACAGGGCTCTTCCAAGAATGGGCTTTTCCAAATCGTACAGGTAATCCAGACAATCCCCTTGGGCCTGCTGTGCTTCACCTCGGTCATCCTCAAATCTTCCTTTTTTCCCCTCTCAGCCTGCATCAGTACTGTGGAAATGATAAACAAATCAATTGTGTTCTCACATGGAAACCTTTCCTGAGTCTTCCCTGTTGTGACATCCATTCATTCATTTCTACCTGAGAGCTTCTGTTTGGTGACAATGGATGTAACTTTTTCCTTGGTGGGTTCATGGTTTCTTCCTTCAATTAAATACTTTTTTAAATCAATAATTGAAGCCTAAACTAAATTTGGGTCAAGGCTTGGTGGAAATCTTTACTCATAAATGCTGGATTAAGACTGTCTCCTAAAGACTCATTTTTTCTTTTTTGGTTTCTTGGATTAAGGTAAGCATACAAACTCATAATTTACTGGTGCACTTTTAAAAACAGCAATACAAATTAAAGCAATTTTTTTTTTACTAGCTATGTATGTGTATATTAGGGGTGTGCAGATTAACCGTTTTGGATTGGTTATCGTTCTGTGACCTACACAATCCAAGTGTACCGGTCCAAAAACACCAGATCAATCGAAAATGCAGTAAAACGGTCCGATGGTTCGGACTATTGTCCGTGGATCAGTTCCCTGCTCCATGGCCCCGCCCACAAATTGAAAACTAGCCTTTGGCTAATTCTTTCTAATTCAGCTATGTGTTTATGAAATTGCATTTTCCCTGTTTTAAATAAACTAAAGTAAAAAAGAATGGCAGCTGTATAGTGTCGTTGAAAGAGGAGTTGCAAATATCTATTCAGCATTTAAAAAAACTAATCGAACTGAACCAAATCGGATCGAACTGGATTGATTGCCTAATATTTTTTATGAATCATTCCTGAATTGGATCGTAACTTGCGAATCGAGATATAAATCGGATCGTTATGCGAGTAAAGATTCACACCCCTAATATACACTATATACGTATATATTAGGGGTGTGCAAATTAATCGTTTTGGATCGGTTTGGATCGAACTGAACCGAATAGGATCGAACAGGATCGATCGTTTAATATTTTTCATGAATCGTTCCTGAATCGGATCCTTTTTCCTTGGTGGGTTCATGGTTTCTTCCTTCAATTAAATACTTTTTTAAATCAATAATTGAAGCCTAAACTAAATTTGGGTCAAGGCTTGGTGGAAATCTTTACTCATAAATGCTGGATTAAGACTGTCTCCTAAAGACTCATTTTTTCTTTTTTGGTTTCTTGGATTAAGGTAAGCATACAAACTCATAATTTACTGGTGCACTTTTAAAAACAGCAATACAAATTAAAGCAATTTTTTTTTTACTAGCTATGTATGTGTATATTAGGGGTGTGCAGATTAACCGTTTTGGATTGGTTATCGTTCTGTGACCTACACAATCCAAGTGTACTGGTCCAAAAAGACCAGATCAATCGAAAATGCAGTAAAACGGTCCGACGGTTTGGACCTTTGTCCGTGGATCGGTTCCCTGCTCCATGGCCCCACCCACAAATTGAAAACTAGCCTTTGGCTAATTCTAATTCAACTATGTGTGTATGAAATTGCATTTTCCCAGTTTTAAATAAACTAAACTAAAAAAGACTGGATTTTGAAAAACTAATTGAACTGAACCAAATCGGATCGCTTAATATTTTTTATGAATCATTCCTGAATTGGATCGTAACTTGCGAATCGAGATATAAATCAGATCGTTATGCGAGTAAAGATTCACACCCCTAATATATATATATGTATGTATGTATGTATGTATGTATAGAGTGTAAATTATATTATATTTAGCTACATGCTTATTACTCTAAATAACAATACCAAAGACATAGTCTGGAAAACTAGAAAAATCTAAAAAATATATTGAATACAAATAAAAAATAATCAGTAAGGTTTGTAGTTTTTCTACTGGTATTTTTGATTCAACCTTTTTTTTATTTATTTATTTATTTTTTTTACAGTGATTGATTTTAGTTTATATTGCTTTTTTAGGAAGTGTACCAACTGGAGTTGAAATGGTCTGTACTGTAATTGATGTGAAAATCAACTCTTAACTGTTTTCTCAGCACATGGGATTTTTGGGACTCCACAAATATTCATAAATAAAACTTGTGGTTTTTCCTGGATGGAAGTTTCAAAATTTTCTGTGTCTTAACACAAAATGATGCCTTAACTATTTTTTTTTTCACGAGTAAATTCCCTTCAACGCTGTGTCACCCTCTCACTCTTTTCCTGGTGTTGGTGAAGAATGATCTTTTACATAATGTAACTGGGTTAACCTTGTTTATTTTTTTTGTTTGTTTTTTTTTTCAGACCAGAGATGATTTCCTTGGTCAGGTTGATGTTCCCCTCAGTCATCTGCCGGTAAGTGGTTCTGTGTGTTTTTAAGGGCCGGGTTTGGTCTTTTAAATACTCAGCTCTTTCTTATCTCACATCTCGTTTTTTTTCTTTTTTCTCCTGTTTACCTCCTGATACTCGTGGGTATTGTCAAGTGTGTTGTCCTTGTCCTGAAAACATTCCGCAGACATCGGCAGTAGCTTACTGTTATATTCACACACGCCTCAGACACTGGACTTGTATCGTGGAGAATGTAAACAAGGGCGGCTGTCATGAAAGTGATCCATTGTCAAAGATGGTGGAAAAAAAATTCCCCTCTGTGAAATGTAAACAAATGCTGTCTCTCATTTGGAAACTATGGACCTCTAACTGAAGACATTGATAAAATCTGTTTGTTTTTTTTCCTCAACAGAAATATGTTCTCAAACATGTTGAACTGGATGTTTTCTTTTTTACCTAGCCAGTTCCACCTCAGAGGTTTATCAGTACAGGGAGTGTAGAGGGGTTAATTATTAATTTTCTGGTTGGCTCCCATGAGGCCCAGAAATTAGTAGCCCATAATAACAACAGCTGTGACTCACTAGAGCCATTCGACCCTTGTTCCCCAACCTTTTTTGTGCCACAGACCGGTTAAGTTATGGCAGGTGAATATCCCTAGATAAAATTGAATGTCGGGTATTCTAAAATATTTTCCTACCTATAAAATCTTCCTACCCGAATTAACTGTGAATGGGCACAACAAGGAGTTCTCAAGTGCACACAGCCTATAATTTTCTGCTACCACACCGGTATACAAGGTTAGTATCTTGTATCAGTGGCAAAGATTCTAAAACTATCTGTGTCATTTTGACTATATTGTTGTTTTTTCAAGAAGAAATTATTACCTAATCAAATTTAGTTGTATTATTGATGATGGAATCCTAGCCATTCTATTGGTCAGTTCTTTTTTGATATGGGTATTGATTAAGTGGAAGTAATAGACAGATGGGGCCAAAAGGAAACAGTATTTTTCTGTGGCCCGTCACTAATTCACCCACGGACCGGTCGCGGTCCCTGACCCAGTGGTTGGGGACCACTGGTGTTAGCACCTTTCTGGCTTTCAGTGAGGAAAACGAGACAATGGTTGCATAATGAACCAGTGACCACTCCACTGAGGAGGCAGCTGTGACTCCGATATTATGATACAGTGTATTTGCTTGTGTACTGAATTGATTGATGTCAATTACATTATTGATGATGGAATCCTAGCCATTCAATTGTTAAGTTCATATGTTCATATGGATATCAAGTTAAGTGTGATAAATGGAATGTTGGGGCCAATGAAAAGCAAAATTTTTCTGCGGCCCGGCACCAATTCACCCATGGACCGGCTCTGGTCCCTGGCCCAGTGGTTGGGCACCACTGCATTAGACTCCGTAGTAAGTATTTGTTCCTGATGTGGCTAAGCTTAATTTTAAAATCTTACTAAAGCAAAATTGTTATTGGCTCAGGATGAGTAACTTGTTTTTTTGCTTGACAAAGTGCTGTGCGCTGTGTTTTTCTGTGATTCATTAATCTTTTTAGATGACCGGTATAGTAACTAAATTACCCTTGAGTGAGAATCTGTCTTAAAACCATCTGTGTCTGGAGCATCAGGTTAACATGACTTCACGGTGGAGGAATGCCTGTCTTATTCATAGTTACTGGAATTCACTTTAGTCATCACCTATTTTCTGCTGCAGCTTCTCTGAATCAGGCCAGCGTTGCTGACTCATCCACAACCAATCTGGTGGTTGCATTTACCTTGTAGAAGCTTAAACTCATTCAGATGTTTCCAAACACAGTTCACCCCAAGGGGCAGTAGGACATAAAACCAACTAGGCGCCCCACTCAAGTTCTGCTCCAGGTTTGTCACACATAACATACAGTGATTTATCTTCAGTGTCGAGCAGCTAATGTCCATTCCTCGTAAAGATTCCGAAAGAGAAAAGACATTTCCAACATTAATAACCAAAAAAAAAAAACTCTTTATGGCGCCCCACAGGAAACTTTAGGTCAGGACCTGGAAACATAAATGTCTGAGCCATAGTCAATAACCCACTACTCACTATATGGCCGTAAAATGAGCTGTGACTACATGAACCAGTGAAATTACATTTATTGGAAAGCCGGTGTGAACTGGTTTAGCCCAGTCAAGACAGTGGGAGATTGCTGTGAATGGTATTAGCAGTGTTCCCCAACTTATTTTGCGACACGGACCAGTTAAATGTCTCGATCTATTTTCACGGACCGGTTGTTATATTGCCGCAGGTAAATACCCTTTAATAAAATTATATTTTCAGTGTTTTCCTACCTATAAAATCTTCCTACCTGAATTAACTATGCATGGGCACAACAAGGATTTCGAAGAAGTGTAACAGCCTATAATTTTCTGCTACCAGATCGGTATAAAATGTTAGAATCTGGTATCAATGACTCTTCGTCAATTTGAGTTTATTGTTGTTGTCTTCACTGAGAAAATATTTTCTAGTCAAATATAGTTGCATTATTGATGATGGAATCCTAGCCATTCTATTGGTCAGTTCTTTTGTTGATATGGGTATGGATCAAGTGGAAGTAATAGCAGGATGGGACCAAAATTATTTTTCTGTGGCCCGGAAACTCATTTCACCCACGGACCAGTAGCGGTCCCCGACCCAGTGGTTGGGAACCATTGGTATTAGCACATTTCTGGCTTTCAGTGTGTAAAACGAGACACAGGTTGCACAATGAACAAGTGACCACTCCACTGAGTGGAGGCAGCTGTGCTCCATACTCATGACTCCCGATATTATGATACAGTGTATTTGCTTGTGTACTGAATTGATTGATGTCAACATAAGTCCTCTTCTAAAATTACAGACGGAGGACCCGGCCATGGAACGTCCTTACACATTCAAAGACTTCCTGTTGCGCCCCAGAAGGTCAGTTTCCACCACCTACAGAAAATGTGATACGGTCAAGCGATAATGGAAAATACATGTCACTAATGAAGCAGCTCAGTCTGAGCCGCATCTTCAGCGCGTCTCCCCGTTACTATTTAATTAAATGGACAGATAATCAATCTCAGTGCTGTCAAAGTCTTGAACTGTGGGCTGTGTCGTTTCTAGGAAGTAGTCGGTTCATGGAGAGGTTAGCTAAATGGTAAAGGTGAAAAAACCATCTGGTGTGAATTGGCAGTTCGGGAACTCCCCCTTGTGTTCCTTAAGCATTCGCCTACTGCGGGTGCACAGCATCTGGTTCTAATGAGGCGTTCGCAAGTGGGTCGGTTCTCACTGATGTTTATCTTGCAGTCACAAGTCCAGGGTGAAGGGTTACCTACGTCTGAAGATGGCCTATCTGCCCAATCAGGGAGGCCCGGAGGAGGAGGCTGGGGAGATACGGGAAGAGGGGGAGGTAAGGTTTATGAGTGCTCAGACCTTAGGATAAGCCAAAATAAAAAATAAAAGAAAAGTGTAAGATATGTCTTAAGATATGAAGTTTATAAGAGCTCAGAGATGGAAGTTAAAAGAGTCTTTTGCACAGGGTGAGAAGAGGAAGGATGATTCTTGCCCTTTTCTTTTCTCTAAGAATCCTGGCATCATGTTTCTGCCAGAAATCTGGTGAAAGGCTTTTCCAGGACAGGCTCTGGAAAAGCCATTTACTATATGGCCTGTGACTGGGAGAAATAGGAACGTCTGATTTTTATTTGTCTTGTGCTGTGTTTTTATTCTGAATTAAAATTTTTATATACGTTGGAGTGTAAAGATGTTACTTAAAAAAAATACATGCTACTTTTCTTACATTTTTGTGGCAAATATAAAAATCTCCTCTTTCACCCTATGGATTTCTGATTCCTTTAAAACTTCTGTTTTGTATTTTACCACTCTCTTGGCTACTTTCTCTGTCTGCATATCTCAGTTGGGGTTTAAATTTGCCCACCCTAGTGGCGACGCTCAAGAACAAACCATCAGTGTTAGATCCTCTAGTGGCACGTATCCCTCCCAGACAGACAAAAATAAGAAACCGGAAAAAAATTAAAAAAAGAACATTACGAACCACAAGACAGGACTTGAAAGAAAATAAAAGAATATTAACCAGCCACAAGTGAATTCAACATCTTTAATGAATTTCCATGCTTTAAACATTTTCATTCACTCAGACCAGTTTCTTGCTACAGTGTATCTGCCATTTAACACTCATTTTTTTTATTTTTTTGCCAGGCTTGGGATGAATCTGCAGATTCCGGCTCTCAGCGACAGCAGCTACTGCCTCCTCTGCCTCCAGGCTGGGAGGAGAAGGTGGACAATCTGGGGCGCACCTACTATGTCAACCATAACAACCGCTCGACACAGTGGAAAAGACCTTCCAACATGTAGGTCAAATGTCTTTGTCTTATTTCCCAGTGTATTTTCTCACTTGTTCCAGATGTTTAAATTTAGAAATGAATCAGGAAATGATTATGTGATGATGAATTATATTTTTCATATACTTCTATATATCCATCCATCCATATATCTTTATATTTTTATCCGGAGCTGGGTAGCAGGGTCGGCATTCGGAGGAGGGATACCCAGACTTTCCTCCCACTGGGAGGATTGCGAGGATTTCCCAGGCCAGCCGGGCAACATAGTTGCTCCAGCGTGTCCTAGGTCTTCCTCCGGGTCTCCTCCTAGTGGGACATGACCCAAAGACCTCCTGTGGGTTGCGTCCAGGAGGCATTTGATGTAAATGTCCAAGACACCTCAATTGGCTCCTCTTGACATGGAGCAATGGCTGTACTCCCAGCTCCTCCCGGGTGACAAAGCTCCTCACCTTATCTCTAAGGGAGCGCCCTGCCACCCTATAGAGCAGTGCATCTCAAAGTGTGGGGCGGGCCCCCCTGAGGGGGCGTTGTGCGATGCTGAGGGGGCGTGTGTGTGACCCTGGGGAACATTCTTTTTTTCTATTTTCTATTTCTATATTTACTTATTATTTAGTCTATTTTTTATGTTTATCTTTCTGTAGCACAAATCTTCTCCGGCTCTATAGTGATAGAGAAGAGCGCCAGCAGATCCATACATTGATGATTTTCACTGTCAATTTATTGCGACATTGTTACTTTCTTTTCTAGGGACGTGATATCAGAAACAGAGAGTGATAATCAGCAGCGGCAAATCCATCAAGAAGCACACCGTGTTTTCCGATCAAGACGCCACATCAGTGAGGACCTGGAGAACGAGCACCTGGAATCCAGGGACATGGACAACGTGAGTGAAAAGTGACGTTCTAATCCCCACTGGTCTGCACTGTTCATGTTGCTGAAACCACGTGTTGTGGCCTTTTCGCTGCAGTCTTGGGAGCTCATCACAGAAGAAGATCAGACGGACAGCTCGCCGCCATCTCTGCCCGGCCCCTCCTCCGTCTTGATGCCACAGCACCCACCCACACCTGTCACGCAGGAGTTCACGGAAGATCTGAACCTACGGCTGTCGCTCAGTCCTGATTCAAATGGAGAGTTGCCAGGGCCCAGCTCTGCTCTGGTGAGAATAAAAAAACTTAGTTTGATTCACTCAGAGACATAACTCACCGCTCTGATGTGATTCTTCTCACCACTTACCTGCTGTGTTTGTTGTTTTTTTTTAACAGAGCCCGCTGTCCAACAGACTGCGCTCCTCCAGTATGACAGATGGCGTCAGTGACCAGGCCCAGGCGCCTCCTCTTATGGTACATATTTCTCAGCAGCTACACTTCCCGTCGTCCTCCTCCTCCTTTTCCTCCTCCTCTGTTTTCCTTTGGCTTCCTGCCTTTGCTTGTTACCTCACTTTGACTGGAGTGAACATCCTTGTCTTTGTTCACTGATTGCCTTAGCAGGTTTGTAGTGCTGTAATACTGACCTCATCTTTGTTGGCATGTGTTAACGTCGATAGCGAGCCCCACATTGAAATCACCACTTTTTGCTCCTCCTCCTTTTGGTATTTCCCCTTCAATGTAGCAGGATGGTTACTCCTTAGCTTTTTTTCTTCTTCTTCTTCACATTTTCAACATCAACCTGTCTTCATGCATGCGTAGGAACACCGAGCATTTCTCTCCCTTCCCTGTGCTCTCCACTTTCTGCCTTTTTGTCTTGGTAATTTTCTCGCCTGCATTTGACATTTTGGAGCAGTTTCACAGCTATGTGTCAACAGCCTTGCAATTGTAGACAAAAAGTGTAGCAATGAGGTAAGATATATAAAAAAAAAAAACAACAACAAAGGACCAACGCAGACTAAAATTGTCGCAGTTGTGAGTCAGCGAAGATTACCATTAAGCACCGTGCTAACAGATCTGAATCAGAAATGTTTCACGCAGTTGAGTCACAGCAAGGAGCGTCAAAAGTTATATAAGCACCCATGTCACAAAACACAACAACCTCTAAGACCTCTTTAACAATAGGGTTTACAGTACAGTAGGTGTGGTGTTGGATTGTTTCAATGTTAGTTATACATCTTGAGAGCAAAGATAGTAGTTGATTAAGTCTCAAATAAGTCGATGGCCACCACCCACACGATCATTTCACTGAAGGGCTGCGCCAGCTTTCAGTGTTCAATGCAAAAACAAAAAAAAAAAACAGTTTCCCATAGATTCTGTGTAATACAGCACTGAACCAGAAGGAGGCTGTGGATCAGGGTTTTGAGAACTATAGGATTTACCATAAAATCTATAAAATATCATTAAAAATTCAACTTTCACATCAAGGTGGGGGCTGCAAAAGATCACTCCATCGGCCGCAAGTGGTCCACGGGCCGCAAGTTTGGAACCCCAGATTTAAAGAGATTAATACGATTACGATTAATGCAATTACGATTAATACGATTGCGATTAATACGGGTACGATTAATACGATTAATACGATTACGTTGTACGATCACGATTATCGTACTCATATTATATCACAATTAACTTACAATAACACTTAAACATGGCATTTCCTCTACTGAACAAATTAAACAGCAGATTTAAGGAGGCTAACGTGTGTGTATAAACTGAATTACCGATATTAACTAGCTGATATTGTACAAACACGTAATTTCTGAGTCCAATGTCAACTCATATTGATATAAGCAGCTGGTTTTCTCCCAAAACTGAGGTAAACATCTTAAAATTGCCTAACATGCAATTTTAGAATTTTTTTTGCAAAACCCAGGCATCATGTTGTTGCCATGATCCGCACCTATGAAGTTCTTGCTTAAATTACATAATTATGCTAATATTGGCCGACGGATATTATTGAACATCCCAAGTTTAAACCCATTATTTATAACAAACCCTTTTGTTTAATTTGTTTTTTTTTGCAACCCCAACTTTTACACGCAAATGGTTGGTTGCAAATAAGACGCCTATCAATGTATAGAATGATCAAGACCACAACAAGGCCTGACGTGAACCAGGTGGAGGAGGAACCAGGAGTATCAGTTGTTACTACAGCAGATGGACAACAAGGGACACTGGTCGATAAACGTGTCCACCACCACACCTGAGCTGTGACATTGATTTGTACCTGTGTTCAGTAACTTTAGATTCACGGTGATGTGTTGTCTTCCTGACTACACTGCAGAGTGAGAACACAGCTTAGAGTTCAGTGCAGTTCAGTCTCACAGTCTGTGTTTTTTCTTTTTTTGCAAACTGTGTTTAATTGTTTTTTTTTTTTTTTTCTAAAAACAAATCATCAAATAAAATGCATTGTTCAATTTTTGGTAGAAACCGAAAAAAGGCAAACAAAACTAAAAATCCAAACAAATTCTACTGCAACCTAGTGTAAATTGGATTCATAAGTTACTAAAAGAAAGTGGGTTAGTCTGGAGCAGAAGAAACGTTGGCTAATTTACTCCATCTTTCGAACCCTAATGACATTTTGGCTTCACAGTTGCTGTTATAATGTTAACCCTTTGCAGCTTTGTTGTCTTTCTGCAGCTTGGTTGTTGGTTGTTGATACTTTTTCTTGCAAACTTTCCTGGAACGATCACACTCTCCTAATTCTCCTAATCTGCTCTATGTCTTGTGCAAACACATCATGTGTAAATCACAACGCGTTTCTTGTCGAGGCCTATTTCTACCCCGACGTCTCAGCTCGGTGTCATCCTCTCTTGCCCCACTTATAAAATGTGGTGATTTCATTTTCACACCAAAATTCACAGACACCAGAATCACCTTCAGGCTGTGTCTCTGCTCTCCTGTGAGACAATTCCTCACTTTTTCATCCGCTCTTCCATCACTCTCTTTCTCTCTCTCTCTTTTGCCCCAAGCTTATTCTACTGTAGCCATGAAACTATCACCCATTTGAACTAAAGACCATCCCTCTCATGTTGTCTACTATCAGCAGAGTGTGCAGACCAGAAGAACAAGAGCTCAAACTGTCTCAGGTGGTGAAGAGTCCATGGTAATACCGCAGTTCAAGTACTGAACAAACCCTCTCAGATGTACAGCTTTGGTTTTTTGGGTGGAATATTGTGATTCCTGCTACTTGGAAGAAATGTATTGCAAATATAGTTTTCAAGGCAAGTGACTGAACCCTGTCGGAATAGTCCAGCCAGGGTCATGTTGTGTAGTTTGCAGTACAAATAAGTGTAGGACCCCAGCTCTCTGTTGAGCTGTACACCTCTGTTTCGTGACTGGACTTTGATTTGGAACATCTTTTAGCCTTAACACCTGATGAAAATCCTTATATGCACAGTATCAACGCAAGTAATTTTATATATTTTTGTTATATGTGTGTATTTATGTAAAACAGCCAGTCTTTCTAAAAATATATTGTTTATAGTGTTCATATAGAGCAGTGTTCCCCAATCTTTTTACGCTACAGACGGGTTAAATGTCTGCAACTTTTTTCATGGCCCTGTCGTTAAGTTGTGGCAGATAACTACCCCTTAATAAAGTCAATGTCCTGTGTTCTAAAATTTTCCTACCTATAAAATCTTCCTACCCGAATTAACTGTGCATGCACACAACAAAGATTTCTTAAGTGCAGTCAGCCTATAATTTTCTGCTACCAGGTATAATTTTCTGCTACAAGGTTAGTACCCGGTATCAGTGGCAAATCATTAAGAGTCTAAATCTCTCTGCGTCATTTGGAGTTTATTGTTGTTGTCTTCACTGGGAAAATATTTCCTGATCAAATATAGTTGCATTATTGATGCTGGAATCCTAGCTATTCTATTGGTCAGTTCTTTTGTTGATATGGGTATGGATCAAGTGTGAATAATGGACATATGGGGCCAAGAAAAAGCATTATATCTCTGCGGCCCGGCACCAATTCACCTGCGTACCAGTGCTGGTCCCCGGCCCAGTGGTTGGGAACCAATGATCTCGAGTTTCGTTACTGCCACCAGCATATTTGCTTTCTTATTTCATATTGTAGAATTGTCCACATCACAAGACAGAAAAAAAATCAAAACAATGAGAAAATTGAGAAAAAAAAGAAACATAACAAAGTCCTCAGCGTGACTTGTCCTCATGCAGACCTTAACACGCTAATCCATCAGAATATAAGGGAATTAGGATTCCCTCCAAGTGTCAAACTAACCCGTACTGATCGGTTGTCTTTGCTTTGCTCTTTCCTCGCACGTGGTCAGTCTCCTTCGTCGGCTGCTTATGCCTTGACCACCCCTGGCCTGCCCCCTGGATGGGAGGAGAGGAAGGACACCAAGGGAAGAACTTATTACGTCAACCATAACAACCGCACCACAACTTGGACTAGACCCATAGTGCAGGTATAGCAGGTCTGAAGGCACAGTGTCAGGCTGGACCCTCTTTATGCATGGACTGGACCTAACCTTGATACGTGTTACGGCCCACAGGCCTGTGCCACTGTTCCTCTCCTTCCTCTGTACCCACTGTCTTCACTCTCTGTGTAATCATAACCAGTGAAGGGGAAAAAAATGGGAAAAAAGGAATTTTGTTACATGGGAGCTTCTCTTTTCCTGTCCCTCTGTGTCCTATTCTGTCCAACCTTGTTGTGCGTCTTCTTTCTCTGTTTAGCACCAGTTTTTTTTTTTTCCACATGTATGTGTTTTGCGCGTGGACCACTTTTTTTTCTTCTTCTCTTTTTTTCCACACATGTCCTTGCCTGTCCTTATATGTGTTAGTGAGACAGCTCTGTGTAGACAGACCGTTGTATGGTTTGTTGTGGTTTAGTCTCATGTCTCTTCTTCTCTTTTTTTTAAATCTCTCCTAAGCAGAGATTTTGTTGCTCTGTACATTACACCTTTCAATGAAAAAGGATGGCTTGCAGATTTTTTTTTTTTCCACCAGCCAACATCGTTTGTTGTTTCCTAAAAAACCCTGTTTAACATCAGAAGTGCTGTTCTCACTGACAGCTGACTGAAGACGGAGCCAGCACGTCGGCAGCAGCTTTAGCATCACTGTCTGGAGGAGCATCAGCATCAGCATCCACCCCTCCCTCCTCTTCCAATGCCTCCAACAACCACCTCCATGAGCCCCAAGTCCGAAGACCTCGTAGCCTCAGCTCCCCTACTGTAACCCTTTCCGCCCCTTTAGAGGTGAGAGCTAGCCACCTGTATTTCTTTTCCTCTCTTTTTTTCATTCCAAGAAGCCTTTATTTCCCTTTTTTCCACTCTTTTTATTTCTTTCTGATACTCTGAAAGGAAACGTTAACAGGACAGTTGTGAGACCAGCTATCATGGATGGGTTAGAGACACTAGGAATAGGTGGAAGACAGGAGACAAAGCTGGAGGTTGAGGAGTTAAAGATGCTGATGTTCTCTTTAGGAGAGACAAGGATGGACAGGATCAGGAATGAGGTGATTAGAGGGACAACACAGACAGGAAGGTTTGGAGAAAAAGCTAGAGAAGACAGATTGAGATGGTTTGGACATGTCCAGAGGAGGGACAGTGGTAGGAGAATGATCCTAGAGATGGAGCTACCAGGTAGGAGACAAAGAGGAAATTGATTGATGCAGTGAGGGAGGACATGGAGGTAGTTGGAGTTAGAATTGAGGACACAGAGGACAGGGGGAGATGGAAAATGTTGACTTGCTGTGGCAACCCCTAAAAAAAGGGACAAGACGAAAGGAGAATAAGTTCATTCCTACCTTGCTTGTTCTAACTTAAAGATAAATGGTAATTTTAGTATTTTTTTTTTTTCCTCATTTGTCACAGAATTTGCGTTTCTCTTCAGTTCCTTTCATCTTCAACATAAAACCTCATGTCTGTCTCCCAGGTCCCTCTTATCTAGACCATCATGAGTCATGTGATATGGTCTACGTTTGGACATTACACATTTTTTAAATTCGCGGTTTCTTCTGCAGTGCAGATGGTTTTCTAACTAATTTTCACAGCTGAGGCAATTTTGTTGAATCCCAAAATGGAAGATCTATCTTGTTACCGCCCAATGAATAATTGAAGCCAATCACAGACCCCTAGAAGATTGAGTAGTTGGCTAAAGTGAACCCAGGGACACACAAGTGCTACTATTGACCTTGGGAACTGAATATCGATGCTATTTTGATGAAACCACAACAAGCAGAGAGTTTCCTTGGCTAATGTTTCAGGACTTATTGGTCACAACATCCATTCTCGTTCATTTTTATTCATTTTGTATTCACGGTAGATTCGATGACAGACGATGTGAGTCATGAACCATGTTCTGCTTCATTGAGAAATACTCGTACCGGGGTCACTATTCCCTAAAAATTACTGCAGCCTTTATAAAGCACCCACTGTCCTTACAGATTTTTGAAGTGATTTTTTTTTTAACTGCGTTGGCTGCACTGGCTTTGCACCGTCGCCTCAAGTCTCAAACCGAGCTATTCATTCTGGGGGTTTAATAATTAAACAGGGCCGATGGTGTGAGGTTCATGGCAATAACTTCACAAAATGCACTGAGATTTTAACAGTATATTTTACAAACTTTTGCAAAGCTATAAGTGGAGCTATATTTTCAACACATACAGTGTATGTCCATATATACATATATCTATCTATTATATATATATATATATATATATATTCATATATATATATTCATATATGTATATATTTATATTCATATATATGTATATATATATTTTGGAACCCTCCAGACGCTAGTCCGGTTTTTTAACCACTAGGCCACCACTGCCCCAATATATGCATATGTAAATACCTGAAATAATTTCTTCATGCATTATTTCATTATCTCTAGTCCAGAGCTGTTATGTATGAATATCGTTTTAAATAAAGGAACCATAGGGGGCGCTATACTCGTCAGGAAATCAGCCTCTGTGACTGAGTGAATGTCAGGTGATGATTGACTCCCTGTAGGAATACGTTAAAAACTTTAACTTGCAGTTTAAGTTGCCAATACTTGGATTACAATACTGATCCATTTAACTTTTTACAGTTTTTACAAAGTAAACTTGAGTGGTCCGGCGTCTGTACTTGTTACTTGCCATTCCGTTGCTCTCATTCACCTGCTTTGATTTCAGTAGGTCAGTTAATATTTTTTTTACAACCTTTTTTTTTCTCCCTGTCTTATATTACCAGGGAGCCAACAATATCCAGGTGCGAAGGGCTGTGAAGGACACCTTCTCCAACCCCCAGTCTCCTCAACCATCCCCGTACAGTTCTCCCAAATCCCAGCACAAAGCACAGCAGAGTTTTCTGCCCCCTGGCTGGGAGATGAGGATTGCCCCCAATGGACGGCCATTTTTCATTGATCACAACAGCAGAACAACAACCTGGGTGAGCCAACATTTTCTATATTTTTCTATAAATAATAAAAAAAATTGCATATTATGTAAGTTGTAAACTCTACTTTATTGAAATAAACATTTTTTATCAATGTTTTGATCCTTATTTCCATTGCAATAATAACAAACAGGTTTAGTACCAAAGATTTTAAATCGACCTTAATGTTAAACCAACATCAAAATCTGGGGCAGTAGTTTTGCGTTTTGCGTTTATTTGACATTCTGCTGACACCTACTGGTGTCAAACAAAACTACAATTTCATTTATGGCCTTTGTGAACTTTGCTGAGTGCGACCACCTGCTGTTTTTACTTTAAACCTTCAGTCTGTCCTAAATGTCAAAATTCTAATTTTCCGGTGGCTCATTTTTGTTCTCTCTTTCCCCAAAACCAGGAGGATCCCAGGTTAAAATATCCAGTTCATATGAGGAATAAGGGGTCGATGGAGCCTGGAGATTTGGGCCCACTTCCTGTGAGTACAGTTACAGTGCCTACACAGTTGACACTCTGACTAGCAATGAGTGTGGCGTTAACAAAATAATTGCACAATTATTGACTCAAGCACAGTTGTGGTAAAAAAAAGTTAGTGAACCTTCCGGTTTTGGTTTTTCCCAGGACATCCCATTGATTATGGCAGTCATGGACATGTTTTTTTTTATTTGCAGGCTACAGTTTGTCCTAAAATTGGACATGGAGTCCAGGTTAGGAGCAGATATATGGACCCTTTGCGTGAACTTAGATAAATGACATGTAGAAGTCGTCCTTCAAGGCTAGAATGTGAGATGCTTAGCTGTATTCTGATTCTTATTCTGATTCTCTATGGTATTCAGGGAAATGCAGGAGTATAATCACAGTAGTTTGACAGCCCAGATTCATATTTTACAGATACATTGTTTTTCAGTATTCGGGATTTGCACCCCAGCTTTTTCATTAGGTATTTTTGGCTGGTGCGACTTATACTCCAGAGCAAACTTTCATCTGACGAATACGGTAATAATTATTACATTGAGGTCCTTATTAACCAGGTAGTCCTTGTATTACACTGTGTATCAGGGATGTCTGACAGTGTTGGTCAATATCATTGGCGTAATATTAGCAAAATGACTTGATATTGGTAGGATTGGTATTGGTTTTTCCTCCAATAATGAAAATCAGATAGCACAATTCCTAGGTTTTGCTAAATTTACTGGAATCACATAGGGTTCTTGGTTGATATTAGTGTCAAAAAATGCAATGTTTGGACAATATCAGCAAAATTGGACAACGGCAAAAGCTAACATCATACATCCTTACTAAGTACCCTTGAAGTAGCTATTCGTTTCAGAAATGCTAGTCAAGAATTTGTCAGATTATCAGACTCTGACACAGACCCTTAACTAAGTTATTTAACCTAAAGTGAAGATGATACCTGATCAAATCCTAGGTTTGTACATCTCACCGGATTGTGTGGTGTGTGTGCATGTGGGTATGTTCTCTCTCTTTCTCTTCTTCTCTCTCTCTCTTTCTCTCTCTTTTCCTCTTCCCTCCTTCTCTTATCTCCCACTCCGTTCTGGAGGAACCTCCACACCTGGCCATGTCTGTTTGGCAGAACCTACCAGAGGAGGTTGGTTGGTGCCTCCCTCACTGCCTGCCTTCTTCTTATATACCTGTCTGGTCTGGTCTGGTCTGGTCCGGTCTGGTCAAATGCCTGCAGACAGCCTTGTGCCCTCCACCCGCCCCTCCCCCAAACTCACCCCTACTATCTCTGTGACCTTTCTCTCTCTTTTTCTTATGACCAGCATGAGTGGACTGAACCTCTGCTTTTATTTTCATCTTTACTGTTCGTACATTTTCCTGTCTTCCCCATGCTCCCTCCCTGCATCGTCACTTCTGATCAATATTGTTTGATGTCATGGCTCCCCCTAGTGGGAACCTGCAAATTATTTCTCACTGAGATGTTGAAAAATAGAAAAAAAGTTCCTAATTATTAGTGGGGAATATTTGGTCATAGGAAATATGAGAGGAGGAAGAAGACAGTTTGGAAATATTAACGGTTGTGGTCACATCGCAAAGGAAACACTTACTGCATGTGTTAGCACAATTTAATTATATCTAATAACTGTGGTAATATAATCTTTAATTTTTCCATATGGTAACAAACTTAAGTTTTGCACAAACATGTATATATACAATGATGGAAAAAAGATCTTAGACACTAATTTCATCATGTGATGGTTTATTTTTTGTTTAGTTATTAATTTAGTTACAAGTTAATAAGTTATTTCTTAATGTTGATATTGATGTTAAAACGTTTTTTTTGTATCGCAACACCGTGTCTGAAAACTTTTTTCCACCACTTTTTTCTTAGTTAGTTTAATATAATATATACATTGCTAATATGACAAATTACAAATACTACAAAGACCAACTCTAGTAAGAATTTCACATGACCATGCAGTCCAAGTATAAATATATTTTGGACCAAATTTGGTCCCCGGGCCTGAGTTTGGGGCTGTCAACTTTATTGACAGTATGCCATGTATACAAGACATTTGGCACAATGGAACTCCTGTCCTCTCAGACCCATGGTGGGAAATGGTAGGAATATTATAGGTAAAAGTAAAGAACATGAAAATGTCTGTAAAATGTATGTAAAACCAAAAAAAAGAGAGAATTTTTGAATTATCATAGTGCAAATGAGTAGTGTGTAGGAGTGTGTGTGTGTGTGTGTGTGTGTGCGGGTCATGTGGACCTGTACTGAGTGGCCACCATGTCAGTGTTGGTGTTCTGGTTTGGACAGGGACCGGTGGTTGAACCTAATGTTGTCATCATATCCCTTCCTTTGCTGTTGTCTCTGACTTGACTCAAATAGCATGGAAATCCTTTCATTATTTCTTTGTTTATTTCACTCTTTTCCTTTTGTTCATACACACAGAACTGGCCTGAAAATGTTTAATTGTTAATCAGTTTCAGTCAAAGTTGAATTTTTGATAAAAACTAATTGAAGAAGGGATTTATTTGCTAATTGAAAAAGGCCTATTATAGCTTAGGTCACTGTTTTAATGCTCTTCAAACATCATTATGGTTTTCTGTTTTTTCAGCCTGGTTGGGAGGAGAGAGTTCACACAGACGGACGCACTTTCTACATTGACCACAGTAAGAACACAGTTTTCTTCACGACTGTTGTTTCTCTGCTCTTCACAGTATAGAATATATGTTTGTCTTTATCGGTGAAAAATTATTTATTAAAAAACAAATTGGCTGTAGTCATTATTTAAGGATATGTTTGAACACAAAACGTCTTTAAACAAGCTTTTGTCCACCAAATAAATGTGGTCTCTCATGTGGCAGTTGTTGATAGTTGATACCAAATGTCTCATCATAGGCAAAGAAAACAACAACTTTTGGTTTTATTCTAAGGTTTGGGATCCATTGTCTTTAAAAAGTGTTTCCCAAACATTTTTCTGGGGGGCAAAATCAAAAGCCTTCATGACCCAAGTCAACAGACTTAATAGTAAATAGTTGACTATTATTGGACATCTATAAGGATATTTTATTGTCTAACAAGTAATATCTGAAGAAATTAGTAATGCAACAAAAAAGCAGTAACTGAACCAGGAAAAATTACCGTCAACACCTTGGAAACATGTTGCCAGATGACCAAAAAATAATCTTCTTGTGACCCATCTGAGGGCTGTGACCCAGGCTTTGGGAAACAATGACCTAGAGTAGTGGTTCTCAACTGGTCTCACTCTGGGACCCACATTTTCCTGTGGTCATTAAATCACAACCTACTCTCATATATTCCAAAAAGCAAATTTATTAAAAAAAAACTTTGAAAAATCACCTCTTTTAACCGGTGCTCATTTTATTTTGCAGCGTGTGCCTTTCAAAATAAGAGATTAAGAGGCTTGTGCTGCAGTATAGAAATCTCTTTCACACTCTGAGATGCTTACATCACATTTTTATTTTTCATCAGATACGAAAAACACGCAGTGGGAGGATCCCCGTCTGCAGAGTCCAGCCATCACAGGACCAGTGAGTACTTTCCTCCACCTACATCCGTCACAGCAGTGTTGCTATAAACCCACTATATATCAATATAGTGGGTTTAAATGACAATAAATAGACCCTATAAATTCACACCTATTTAACCAACCATAAACATTGCCCTCTAGTGGGTGTGTTGCGCTACACACGGGCACAATAGACAGTTGGCACATTAACTTTTATATAAATCACAAATATCCTTCTTCGATTACATCTGTACTACACACGCTGATGTTTAAATAACAATGTATAACATTTGAATAAGATTTTAAATATAAAGATTCTGTGAAGAGTGTCCATGTACTGTCCGAAATTTGAGAATCTCACAACTGAGGCATTTATTTTGAAAAAAAATGATAGAAGATTCTGAAAAAATTAGCAGAATTTTATATAATTTTTTTTCATACTTTATTATACATTTTGATCTTCGTTATTAAATTAAATTATAATTATGTGAATTACTTTTTAAAGGGTTTTCTTCTAGAAAAAAATCTTTAATACTATGATGCTTTCGGGGATTATAATTATAACATAAACATACTGTACTCAAAGAATTACTATTTTTTTTTCATTGTCTCATATGACCAATTACTTTACTTAAGGCTGTTGGTTAAAATATTTGTGTTTCCTAATGTGTGTTTTCTCTGTCTTTGCAGGCTGTCCCATACTCCAGAGAGTTCAAACAGAAATATGACTACTTCAGGAAGAAATTGAAAAAACCTGTAAGTGTTTTCATGTCTTCAGAAGCTTTTTTCTTAGCAGTTCATTAGTTAGTTATTTTTTTTATGCAATACAAAACAAATGATAACAGATTTTTGTGATATTTATTGATACTGTGGTTTAACAGAAACTTGACAGTGTTGGATCTTGTCCGTTAAGAAGGAATATGTTTCTTCTTTTTGTCTCAGGCTGACATTCCCAACCGGTTTGAAATGAAACTGCACAGAAACAACATTTTCGAGGAGTCGTACCGTCGCATAATGTCTTTAAAGAGGCCAGATGTCCTGAAGGCACGGCTCTGGATCGAGTTCGAGTCAGAAAAGGGACTGGACTACGGAGGTGTGGCCCGAGAGTGGTTCTTTCTTCTGTCCAAGGAGATGTTTAATCCTTACTATGGCCTGTTCGAATATTCTGCCACGTAAGTCCCAGCCTCAACCTCGTAGCTTTTTCACTAAGCTAACTAACAACACTCAACACCTTCACCACATTCTTCAAAATGTAGGTGAGGTTCAGGCCGGAGCTTTGTATGGGTTTTCCTAAAGTTTCCTTCCACTTTTATGAACTTTTCCTGTCATTCAACAGGCCGTCCTGGAACAAATACTTTCCCACGTTCACAAACGTCACATTTATGAAGTTGTTTTTATGTCAAACATTAAAAGAATCATTAAGAGAAAAAAAATGTATCAAATTTTCTGGTAGTTGTTACACATTACATTGAAATGTCTGATTTTGGCTGGTTTCTTTTATTGCTGGTCTGGACTATAAGTCGCTTTTGTTTTTTTTTTTCATCCTTTGGCTTGGTTTATGAATCCTAATCAGGAGTGACCTATATATTAAAATATATAATTTCACCGGTTTGTTATTTTCACACTGACAGCCACTAGGGGGCACTGTGAACTTGCTTCACCATCTAATACTCCTGCCACACTGAAAATTTAGATTTAATTCGTATCTTTACACTAATGGCCAGTAAGGGGCGATTTAAGATTGTGGACCAGTATCTAGTAGTCCCACTGTCAACCACTAGAGGGCACTGTGAACTTGTACTCCACTCTCTAATACTGCAACACTGAAAATTTAGATTTAGTTCTTTTTTTTACACTTACTGCTAATGTTACACTAAGAGGGCGATTCAAGTATCTAGTAGTCCCACTGACGGCCACTAGAGGGTACTGTTCATTATGCATGTTTTGGCTGGCGTGACTAATAAGAGCTTTCTCAAGGGTTAAGACACTGTGTTTCTGCTGGTCTGTGACAGTCTGTGACCGTGGTCTCTGTTGGTCTTCTTAGGGACAACTACACTCTCCAGATTAATCCCAACTCTGGTCTGTGCAACGAGGACCATCTCTCCTACTTCAAGTTCATTGGCAGAGTGGCAGGAATGGCTGTGTATCATGGAAAACTGCTCGATGGTAAAAAAGTCCATTTTAGGCAAATTATCGAGCCGCAGCCGCTTGTGAGACAATTTATTTGACACACTTAACAACAATGTTTGTCTCCCCCTTTTTTTTTCCGTAGGATTCTTCATCCGTCCGTTTTACAAGATGATGTTGGGGAAACAAATCTCTCTTAAAGATATGGAGTCAGTGGTAAGGATTTATTGTCTTTATTTAATAACCCTGATGATCCAACGTCTCTGAGTCACTGGTTCATCTGCCAACAGACGTCCAGTCCAGGGTGGACAAAGTCATATTTATTTTTAAGTTTTGCGATAAGCCAAATGTTAAACTTGAAAGTCATGACCACGTTATTGTTTCCATGTTTGTTCCGTAGGACAGTGAATATTACAACTCTCTGAAGTGGATTCTGGAGAATGATCCCACTGAGCTGGACCTGAGGTTCTGTATCGATGAGGACAACTTCGGTCAGGTGGGTGGAAGTTAAATTTACCATAACTGCAGTAACTGTACGGCAGTAGTAATGACCAGGTGTACTCTCTTATATAGACGTACCAGGTGGACTTGAAGCCCAGCGGCTCTGACATGGTGGTGACCAACAGCAACAAAAAGGAATACATCGAGTAGGAAGCAAATAAAACTTATTTATTTATAAATCATCAGATTTATGTAAATATTAAGTGATATTTTATTTTATTTTTTTCTCCATCAAACAGCCTGGTCATCCAGTGGAGATTTGTCAACAGGGTCCAGAAGCAAATGAATGCATTTTTGGAGGTATGTAGAAGCAATAACACTTTCACCACGTGAGGGCAGTGTTACCTGTAATTTAAGCCCCTATTAGGTTGAATAGAATTTCACCCCTTCAGGAACATATACATACTTTTTAGTTAAACCAGGTGCAAACTAAGGCTAGGAACAAAACGCATCGTGTTCTGCTTTGTAATCCGGGTTAAAAAAAAATGTTCTAAATTATATTGTTTTTTTTTATTGGGATTACACTTGCGTTTTCCCGTATAATCCTCATGTTTTCCTATGTATGTCATAGAAAAGGCTATGTAATATATAGGTGAAGCATTTTAACCCTTATACCTTAAACTGTTTTAAATGTTATTTCTTAGTTCCCAAGAATAGTCTATCATCTGGTCCTAGCCCAAATTAAGGACGAGTTTCTGTCAAAAAGAGTCAAACGTTTGTCCACATCTCATAAAGCTCTATGTCTGACAAGGTCTTTTACATTGGTTCAACATAAAATTTTACAGTACTATTCTTGATAATGTTTTTTTTTCTTTACTACATGATAACAAGAGTAATTACCTTTGTTGTGTATTCTTTTGTTGTGTCTTTTTTCCCATTATCCAGGGATTCACTGAACTCATACAAATAGATCTGATCAAGATCTTCGATGAAAATGAACTGGAGGTGAGGAAGCTTCTGTAATACACCAATATTTAGACATTTCAACACTGAGTATCCTGGTTTATGCTGCTGTTATTAAAACATTTGCCTATTGCCTAATTGTCTGTGATAGTAAACTTATGTTTGTTTGACTTGAGGTTGTGAAAAGCTAACGAAAACATAGAGTCAACATAAAGGCAGAATAAAGAAAGATGTTATATAAATCAGTGTCCCCCAACCTTTTTTGTGCCACAGACCGTTTAAATGTCTCTTACTAACAACTGGTCGTTAAGTTGTGGCTGATAAATACCCCTTTGTAAAAGTAAATTTTCGGTGTTCTGAAACATTTTCCTACCTATAAAATCTTCCTACCCGAATTTTCCTTAGTGCACACAGTCTGTAACTTTCTGCTACCAGACCAGTATAGAAAGTTAGATTCTTTTATCAACGACTCTGCGTCATTCTGAGTTTATTGTTGTTGTCTTCACTGAGAAAATATTTCCTAATCAAATATAGTTGCATTATTGATGATGGAATCC
>JAFBJS010012266.1:7405-34120 GCA_016785265.1 Paraplagusia blochii
GACTATATTGGAGGAGCACTCCACTCTGTTGCCTTGTTTATCATATTGTCAAGCAGAAAGAAATGACGGAAATGATTTAGAAGGGAAGGGAAGATGGGGTATCAATTATTTCCCACTGAAAAAAGCTTGAATGAAGGAGCTGCTGGGGCCAAAGGTGCTGCATATAGCACCAACAGTTGTCAGACTCACAATGAGCTCTGCTGAAAAGCCAATCTCATATTGCAGCCTGAGAGGTTACCTTGCATTAATGAGCCTCCTTCCCATGCACAGCACTCCGTGACAAAAACAGCCTGGAGACAAGGGGGTGATGTCACCCCTCCAGTGAGGCACTGAACCCTAACTGTGTACATTTCAAGGCCCATTTGTAATCTCACAATGCCAACAACAGAGCCGTGGCAGTATATAAGAGGAAGCATAAACAATAATAACGACCGTGTCATAAAAGACAGCGGTGGGGCCTTTGTCTTTTTTTTTTCCGTGACACGGGCAGCAGTAGAGCGGCGTTTCTTTGGCAGGATAAGAGGGTGTTTGTTCATGGAGGGGTGAGGGCGATACGCACCACTTCCTCATCAGAGAGCTCCCGTCCCTGGATGCTGCTACTGTCTCTCACGGCCTGTTGGTGCTTTTTGCCCTTGATGTGGCTGAACAGGTGCACCTCTGAGGTGATCTGCAAACACAAGCACAGTGGTCAGAGGTGACTGCTGAGGACACAATGGAGATGGAGGACAGAGAGGGTCAAAACAGCCCCATGGGAGGCTGGTAAGATGATATACAACAGAGGCTTTTTAACGGGACATGACCTGTCTCTTCTGGCCTTTAAACCAGAGGACAGAAAATGTGATTTCTTGCGATGGACGTTTCCTAAGCAAATGGACAAAGAAAAACTGACTGGTTGGTTTGTAGGTAGAACCATTGCAACTACAAGGTTCATTTGATTGTTCATTTAACAATACATTTGGTGCGATTTCTCATACAAAAAGACAGATTCAAGACTAGTGGTCTCAAACTAAAATAAGTGGAATCCCACCAACCACACTTTCGTTTCATCGAAAGGCTGCGTCAACTTTCAGTGTTTAATAAAAAAAAAATCAGTTCCCCATAGGTTCTGTGTAATACACACTGTATACTGTACCAGAAGGAGACTGTGGATCAGGGTTTTGAGAACTATAGGATTTACCATAAAATGTAAAGACCAATTTTATAAAATATTATAAATTAAATGAAACACATCAAGGTGGGGCCACAAACAGGCCCAAATGGCAAGTTTGAGACCCCTGTGCACATTTAGCAGATGTTTGTAATCTTAGACATTGTTTTAATAATAATTATTATTAGAAATAGGTTGGTGAGCACACGTCTGAAACTTCAACATACTTTTCAGAACTAAAATACAGTTTGTAATAAAATAAAAAAAATTGTAGACCATAGACAGAATTAAGAGCTGTGAAAAGGACTGGAGCATGTATCTCAAGAACATAAGTAAACCTACCACCACGGTACAAAGAGAGCAATGCTTCTTTCGCTCATACGGTGTCAGTTTTGGGGCATAGTCTGTGTTTGCATGTCGTCCGCTGCTGAGCTCAGCAGCTTTCTCTTTCCTCTGCTCAATCTGCTCCATGTGCCGACGGCTGCTTTCATCATGCTAAAGAGTGGAACCACAACAGAAACCACAAGGTCACGTTAGAAATTACTATTTCTGTCCATTACCAAAACAAGTGGATTAGGAAATAAACATGCCTTCATCTGAATTTTCTTCTGCAGCTCCTCCATGGCCTCCTGCTGAGCAGCGCTGAGAGCAGCAAGACGCTCCTCACGATCCCTTTGGGAAGAAAAGAAACATATTTTTAATAAATAATTTAATAAAGAAAGAAAATTAAAAAACAAACAGAACTAAAAAAACACAGCTGGAAACTTTAACTTCTTTCTAAAATACTCTGCTCTGAATGGTTTTTTTTCTGCCTTTACCTTTAAATGATAATGATTAACAAGTTTCCTGATCCTGCATTATACGAACCTGGCCCTCTCCCGTGCTGCATCCTCTCTCGCCTTTTCCTTTTCTTGTCGTTGCTGTTCAATACGTGCGTCCTGCTCCTTCCTCCGCATCAGTAGCTCCTCCACTCTTGCCTGCCGCTCAGCTTCCAGGACACGTTTGCGCTCCTGTAAAATGAGTAGAGGAAACGTTTGGCAGTGCAAATGGATGTGATCAGGTCTTTTAGACCGATTTGTTAAGAAATTCACTTTTTAATACCTGCACTGCCTCATCTCTGGCCTGCTTCTCCTCCTGTCTCCTCTGTCTCTCCTCCTGCAGCTCATTAAGACGCTGCTCATACTCATTTAACTTTGCCAGGGCGTCGTGTCTCTTGTTTTGTGCTTCCAGAGTGTTTATGAATGCAATTTCATTCACCTGATGAAAATCAAATCAATATATGTTTAAATGTTTATTCAATTACGTTGATATTATTTTCTCAGAGTTCCAGACAGTTTCAAAATTTTACCTTGGCCTCTTCTTCTTGCGCTTTTTTAACAATAGCCTGTAGCTGCAGCTCCCGCTTGAACTCTGCATGTAACAGCTTTTCTTCCATCATCCGCCGTCGCTGCTCCAATAATTCCTCCTTCCATTTCCGTACCTCTTTCTCCTGCAAAAAAAACACAAGAATTGGAGATTTGAGCCCTAAATATCAATAGCATTTAACAACCAAAAAACTAAACAAAGAACACATAGATGTCTCAACCATTTTCCACCAAAAAACAGACAATACATTTCAGGTCTCTCTGTTACAATCCCCAGCATTCTCCTGAAGATTAATTAGAATGTACAGCGCTTTGTGCATTCATGTGGTTAATCCTGATTTATTTTATGGCTCACTCATCTCACTCTGGCCTGTAAAAGTAAAACAAACTTCATGAAAAACTGTTGATTTTGGCTAAGGGGTCACTCTCTCACGACCGTAAGCAGCCAGCTGGCCTGGATGCGACTGGAGGGGGGTTACAATATTCAGCGATTCTATCTGGCGCTGTGCTGACAGAACCTCTCACTGTGGGACAGGCTGGCTGTGGAGTATCTTTGGGGCTCTTTCTGTTGACTCGGCAAAGCTTACTCACCCGCTCCAAGAGCTTCTGCATTTTCAGGGTCTTTTCTTCACGAAGTTTGTCCCTCAGCTGTTGTGCCTTCAGCTGTTTCTCCTCATGTATCTTCTTTGACTCCGCAATCGTTCTGTGGAAAACATGGCAACATATAATCCCAATCTTTCAGCATCCTCATCACAGACGTTGACATTCTATAGACACTACAGCAGGTTTGGAAAGCGTGGGTGGTATCCACACAAATCAGGGGATCGGATGTAGTCAGCGGGCATTTGGCTCTTAGGTTACTGGATAGCTGTATAACTGTTTTATTTTACTGGGATATAATTAGTTGTATTGACTTTTTAATTTTGTCAATACCACAAAGCGTGTGGTGGTGGTGAGGCAGCGCTGATACTGTCATCCATGTGTGTCTTTGTCGAACAGAGAAAAAGTATCAATATCTTCCCACATTATCTCATAAATTGGCCATTTACCTCAAATAGAATAGAAATATAATAGATATGTTACAAAAAAAAAAAAATCAACCAAAAAATGAATTATGTAATTAATATTTATTTTCCCTAAAACCACAACAGTTAACTTGTCGGATCTTTTATATCGGTGGTCTCAAACTCAAATATGTTGATGGCCACTGCCCCCACTGTCATATCGCCTAAGGGCAACATAAGCAATTACTGTTCAATACATAAATATAAAAAGGCAAATATTAAATAAAATAAAAAAACTGTTTTCCACTGTAATGAAGACTTCAGACAAGTAATACTCACATTCATCCACAGCAGGGTTTACCCCTGATTACATTCAACTTTCACATTATGGTGGGGGCCATAAAATATAGCTCCACAGGCCACAAATGGCCCACGGGCCCCAGGTTTGAAACCAATGTTGCTAGATAATAATGTTTAAACTGTGTTAGCATGACCAAATGCACAGTACAACCTGCAGTAGCCTTGATCATTATTTGGCCACAAAAGGTTACATTGCCAGCAATAAATGAACCGAGCATGTGATTGCAGTTCAACATTTTTGCACCTTTTACGTGAGGGAGAAGACAGTTTCTCGTGCATGTGTATCCCATGTCCTGGAGGCCGAGCAGGTTCCTCCTCCACCATGTCACCCCATGAAGTGCTCTGACGCCACAGCTCTCGAGCTAAGGTGAGACATGAAATATTAAATTACTGATTTGCTATGTATTATTTAAAAAATTACACGTCACTTTATATACCTTCATAATCTGCCAGCATGTCACTCCAGTCAACATGAACTCCATAACCTCCATTGCCAATGGATGCCTGTAAAAATGAGCCAAATTTACAAACTGAACATTTACTTTAAAAAGTGAAAGGCTGCAAAAGAAAAACTTGATATTCAAAGTCAGGAGAAAAGAATTTATATAATCTCACAGAGAAGTCACTTTCGTTGTCCGTCTCCAGGTCATTCTCTGCCTGAATCTCTCGAGTCAGTTGTTCTTCCTCAGCGATTGCACTGGCAATGGCCTCCTCATTGGCCTTCTCCAGTCTGTCAGCGAGCTCCTCTTTCTTGGCCAGAACCTCTGCCATGGATTGAGGCTGAACACATGGCACAGACAACGCCACTTCAGGATATTGACACGAAATCCAAAATAAACATACAAGGACGTCCAAGATAAATGATTGACCCTGAATTATAATGGAATCCAGCATGAATGGCATTAAATACATGGAGTTTCAATGACCATATCTAATAATTGATTTACTTTAGCTTACCTTAATAAGAAAGAAATTAGATTCATATTTTTTACTGCGCAAAAATTTTATAAAATTTGATTTTTTTGTGCAGCTGTTTTGATTCATTTTGAGATAATGATTGAAAGATGGATGGAGGCATGGGGAGGGGGTCAGAAGGGAGGGGTGAACACCAAATCAAACCAAAAATATCAGTAGATACACCACAGGATCACCACACGAACAACACGTGAGGAGGCATTCAGTAGTCATGCATGGCACGTTTACCGTGAGGATGAAGAGATGGCGGAGGAGGAAACTTTTCCTTTCATTTGAGGAAGTGGCTTTTTGACAACTTTGCACGTGCTATGGCTGTTGGGCCTTATTTACAATGCGGCAATAATAAGTAAAAGTAATTTGCTTTGAATAATTGGCTTATTTTTCCTTGCCAAAATGCATCATTTAAAAGAACTTTAATTTAAACAAGAAAGAACTTATGCACCTTTGTGTAGATCGTTTGCCCAAAATCTATATATTTTTATTTTTTTCAAAAAGTGCTTATAGTGACAGTTACAGTAAACAATAGCAAGGGAATTTTAGAAAACCACTATCAAGAAGCCAATCAGATGAAGACAGATTATTTTTGGGCACTGGTCTGGGTGAACTGGCCTGATTGTAAAACCCATTTACACAAAACAGTGACTTAACACTGCACAGAGTTCTGCCATTTTGACTGCACATTTGGTCGAGTGGTTTCACAAGATTGACTTTGTTTAGGTGCTCAAGGACCCATGGGTACCCTTGGATAGCGCCCTCCCCGCCCTCCATTCACCCCACCCCTCTCTGCCTTTGCTCCTCCATCTCTCAGCACTCACAGTAGAAAGCTCTGTGGGGTCCAGCAAACTCTCCAGTTTCACCGCTGCCACGGGAGTCTCGGTCTGTCCTGGAGCAGATGTAGCGGTGCCCTGTGACGTGCCCCCCTCTGCTCTAGCGTCCCCCAAGACCAAGGGTACAACAGGCTCGTCCGTCTGGGTCAGATCTGGGGATGAGCAGCAGGCGGGAGAAAGGGCTGGGACTGATAAGGACTGAGGAGGATCTGAGGCAGTGGATGGGACTGACTCTGGTGTTTGGGAGGGGGTTTGAGTGGCTGAGGGGAGAGGCACGTCTTCACACTGCCCTGTGTCCTGCACACTCTCTGCTGGGGGCTGCACCGACAGTCACACACACACACAAACACACGCAATTTTAATTAAAGTCGTGCATATTTCAGGCGATTCAAAAGAGCAATAAGAAAAAATTAAAAATCACGGCAGCCAACACACATTTGAGAACACAAATCATGCAGGGAGACTGGTACATACATGCCTTATACATCAATTATAATTAAAGTGAGAAGGTTTCAAAATTAACTGAAGGCTGTAGTACACTTTCACCAAGTGTGTACTGAAGCATTGACAGGATATTTATTTCATGAGAGGGGAAAATGTGATTTCTGCCTCTTAGATGTCAGTGTACGATCAATCGTCTTAAAGCTGATATCTTTGTCTGGACAGTGTCTATGAATACCATGGAGCCCAAAACAAAAACAAATGTGGCTGACAAAACGTTCTACTGTTACTCTGCTCTTTGTGAATAATTGATGCCCAGGGACCGCTCAAAATGAAAGACATCACAAAGACCTGAACATCAGTACCTCCATCATGTGTCCGTTCTCTGGATGTTGCTCACTCTCCTGGGAGTCAAGAGACACAGGGACCTGCTGCTCTGTGTCCGCCTGGGTCGAGTTCTTGTCCAGGGAACACTGCTGAGGTTGGAGCTGCTCTTGTTCCCGTGGGGGCAGCTGTGGTTGTTTTTCTTTGGAGTTGGATGGCTTTGGGGTGACATGAGTCAAAACAGGACTGACCTTGGCAACCATGGCTGCAGAGCGAGGCTTGGCAGTGCGTCCTCGCTGGACTGTCTCCCAGCCCTCGGCATCTTTTATACCTGGAAAAAACACGAGTCCGGCGATCAATCACGAAGCAGACGGTGTCACCAAGTGTGTTTTTTAAGTCGTAAAAAAGCAGCGCTCTTTATGCTCAATCTGGGGTGAATTTGGATACAGGGTCTTACTTGGTTTTTCTGTCGGACCTGTGGTTATTTGAGTGGAGATGGGCACAGACTGGGAGCACTTTACACGGTCTGCCCAGCTTGGGCCTGTGTGGGTGTGTCGGGCTGTAGGTGGTGGACCACTAAATTAGAGACGGAGACATGAGGCATCAGACAGTGAGGAATTTCGGCTTTTACCTTCATTATACTCTACTACAGTGGTTCCCAACCACTGGGCCTGGGACTGGTACCGGTCCGTGGGTGAATTGGTGCCGGGACACAGAGAAATATTGTTTCCTCCTGGCCCCATCTGGCTGTTACTTACACTTGATCCATACCCATATCAACAAAAGAACTGAACAAAAGAATATAATGCAACTATATTTGATTAGGAAATATTTTTACAGTGAAGACAACAATAAACTCAAAATGACACATGTCATGTGTCTTCGCTACAAGATTCTAACTTTTTATACTGGTCTGGTAGCAGAAGCTAATAGCCTGTGCGCACTTGAGAAATCCTTGTTGTACCCATGCACAGTTAATTTGAGGTAGGAAGATTTTATAGGTAGGAAAATATTTCAGAACATCGGAAATTACATTTTTAAGGGCTATTTATCTACCACAACTTAACGACCGATCGGTAAAATAGCATAAGACATTTAACCGTTCCTTGGTTAGGGAACACTGCTATACTGTACTGTACTATTCTACTATACTTAAAATAAAACAACAGCATCAACTTCAACATAGACTCATCATATTCTGGCTCACTCCATTCAGAAATAGCCCTTTGCTGGTGGAGGAGGCCTCTGCTCTGTCATGATCAATATCCATTTCCTGCAGCATCCAATTACAGAGCAGTGCACATATTGAGCCTATGCTTCAGCAGCATTTATCTGGCACTTTCATCTAAACACCTTTAACTGATTCCACGCTGGAGAAGTGAGAGACTCAACAAATTGCATTAAACAAATGCATCACCACTGGCAATCAATAAATGCATCACTAGATAACATGGTTTGCATTTCCTACTTCCAGTGAAAACACACAGAGAATCATAAAAAATATGGAGCGCCTAATGACAGGATGCATTAAGAAAACTATATTGTCAGTATAAAAAATAAAAATCCCAATTAAACACCTGTAATGCCGACAGAAGGGGAAAACACAGGCTAAGGAATAATCACCCAGAATGAACTTACCCGAAGTTTAAGCTACGACAAGCACCTGGAGATGGAACCACTCTGTCTCCTGAGGAGCTCGGCATCACATGACGTCCTGGAGACATTTTTCGCAGCTCCCAGGCCAAAGAGGTGGGTCTGTCAAAGTAGGGTCAAGAAATTGACAATTCCTATGTGTTTCAGACATTGAGATCATAGCATATATAGGACAATACGTTACAATTAATATAGGAATTGAAGGATGTTCAAATTCGCTGTTTACTTTATGTTCTGAATGAAGAAACTGAAATATAGCATTGGGATATTTGAAAATGTTTTAAGGCCGAGGCAGAGTCTTTTCACAAAAGTTATAAAAGAAAAGAAATAGTCCGACTCATTGATATTCCTTGCTGGGGTGAGAGGCCAGCACTTGGACCACAGGAGCAGTTGGAATAAAATAGAATTATAAGGTAACAGAAAAAAAAGATTAAGACTAATGAAAATAATAATACTAGTTAAAATAATAATGAAAGAGATAATCGGATGTACCTATTCTGAGCGTCTGTTTTCTCTAACTTCTCCTGCAGCTGGATCCAGTCGATGAGAGCTTTGAAGTCACGTACGTAGTTGTTTAACATCATCAAAACCTCCTAAAAACAGTTGAGACGGAGGAACCGTTACGCACAACATAACATACAGTCAGCACAACATTAGTACAGGGGGCAAACACAGGGGCAAACATACTTTTGAACATTTAACTTCATAATTTCTCTTCAAAAATTTGAAAGGAGGAGTTGAAGATGTTGAGGTTCTCTTTAGGGGAGACAATACTTCATTCCTGATCCTGTCCATTCTTGAGGGGGACAATACAGACATGAAGGTTGGGAGAAAAAGCTAAAGAAGCCAGATCGAGATGGTTTGGACATGTTCGGAGAAGGGACAGGGGATAAATTGGTAGAAGATTGATCCTAGAGATGGAGCTACCAGTAAGGGGACAAAAGAGATTTTATTTTTTTTAAGAAAGGTATTTTTTTTCTCTCTCACTCGTCAAATACTGTAGGGATGAAATGTAAAATGCTTATTTTTTCTAAATCTGGAGAAGGTAACTCCAGGTATTATTGCCATGGGACTCCATCCAAAACAGTTATAATAATACAAAATTCTCTCTCACAGGTGGACTGATCTACAAATAACCAAAGCTGCTGAAAACATACAGTATGTCCTCATAGACGGCAAAAAAGATCAAGAATCTACCATACGGTCAAACAGTGACAGTCTCCCAGCGGTGTCTCTCAGATGCTTTTCGTTCCCCAGAGCTCTAATGAAACGAATGCAGCTGATTGATGGGGAGTGTGAAGGGAGTGGTAATTGAGAGTAAAGCTTCACAGTGCTTTTAGTTAATAGACAAGTCAGGGCCAGTGAAAGATGTGTCCAGCAGCAGGTCTGCTGATTAGAGCTGGTTAACAGGCAGGGACCGCTGCTGTTCATTTGGTAATGAAGGCCGAGCGACATTTGCCGCTCCTCTGACAGATAAACCAACAGTGAGTGAAGAGGCGCCATAAAGCCGTTTCAGCGTGGAAACTGGTACACTTACGGAAATACAGCTTTCCCCATAACATTTCATGAGGAATGACAAAATGCTTAAAGCTTCAGGGGCACAGCCATAAAGAAGGACAGTGAGTAAAATAAACTGTGGTCCATTTAAAGGAACAAGATGTCCTCGGTTACTGTGTCTAAGTCCGATGAATAACACAATATGTTTGTCACTCAATGTTTCTGAAATGAACTTTTACCAAAAGTGGATGTGGTTTACATTAAAATGTTTCACAGCCTAAAATTTAAACAAGGTTTTAACAAGGTTTCCAAACCGCTGCTGCAGCAGAATTTAACCAAACAAAAATAGTTTATAGATAAATGTCCTTTATGTCCTTAAACAGGGGTCTCAAAGTCAAATGATCCCAAAACTGCTATAGTCATGCAAGGGTCACATTTTTGTTTATTATATATACAAATATATTTACAAGAAAGACTTTTCTAATAGATTTAACATTTGATTCTATTTTGCGCAGAAAGCTAATTTTTCTCCATTCTTAATATCCCACTAAAGCATTTAAATAATTGAATTGAGTATATATTTTAAGTACCTTAAGGATTGAGTATTATAACTGACATCCTTCTATAGCCAAGATGTGAGGGATGCACGGCTGGAAATGGACCCCAAGATGTCTAAATCTCTGGATTTATCAATAATGGCCAACATTTTTTCTCATTAATTTATGACAAACAGGATCACATTTTTAAATAATTATGGACAGTCCTGTGCATATTTTGAGCCTTGTCAGAAGGATATTGGGGAGAACTATAGAATTTACCATAAAATGTGAAGGATAAATCTATAAAATATTATTATAAATTTCACTTTCACATCAAGAAGGGGGCCTCAAAATATTGTTCCAGGGGCTGCGAGTTTGAGACCCCTGCAAAACCTTGTTGGAGCTACCGACCCCTACAAACACAAACAGAGGCACAAAAGGCATCTATTGACTTCCTATACACTTGGGAGAAATTTAATGGACTGGTGTTCTGTAGTGTATTTCTGTAGAGTTCTCATTCATCCAGGTGACATCCAAGGAAGTTAGTTGCAAACAACTGCACTTCTTCTTGGTGCCTTAAATACATTTTGTTCCTAACCTTCATTCAAAATTTTGGTTGAGATAAAAATAGTCTTTGGAAAAATTGATCTAGAGCACTGGTTCTTAACCTTGGTGGAGCTACCGAACCCCACCAGTTTCATATGCACTGTCACCAAACCCTACTTTCAAACCCTCCATGGTGTGTTGACCTCCGCAGCAGAGGCTCAGGAACCACTGAGACCAACTCACTGAACCCCTTAGGTTCAATTGAACCCAGGTTAAGCATGGGCAAACTTTTGGGCCACACTGGGTCCCAAAATTGGGCACAAGGGTCAAGTCAGGAGCAGAAAGATGGAGCGTTCATTCGAATAAAGATAAACGGTATGTAAAAGTTAAGTATGTAACTGAAAATGCTAAATTTCTATTAATGGCATCATCAACTGGGGAAATACAGGCATTGCAGGGAAAAGGAAGAAGTATAATGATAATATAAATAAATTATATAATCTAAAAAAAACTTATTTAGAGCTTGATGGGACGCTCTAAAACGTTCAACGGGTCAAATCTGGCCTTAGTTTGCCCATACCTGATCTAGTGTCTCCATCCTTGAAATTTCTGATAAATATCTGTTGTTTATTTCTAAGATAGGTTAAAAGATTGAGGAAAAAAAAACACACAGGGTTGGGGGACTATAATGACTTGAATTTGCTTAAAAAAATCCTCACACAGGAAGAGTAATTTTTTTTTCCAAGGTAATCTGATTGTAAATCAGCCACATGACAAGAGACAATTTATAGGAACTCATTTCACTTCAGGGCAGGAGGGTAAAGAGGGCCAGTATAGACAATATTAATAAGAACACGTGGTTCTCTAATGTGGACGAACAATTTCCTTACGAGGTATAAAACACCACAATTGACAGAAAGACATCTTTGGGATAAATTCACATTCTGACTCTGTTATCTGCGTGCATCCGTTTTTAATTGGAAAGCCATTCCCCAGGCAAATAACCCAGATTGACCAAAGCCACACTGGGGGATTGTGGCTGGGGGTATCAGAGCTGTCTTCCTGCCCCCACCCCTGATGACTTCATCCATCTACAGTATCCCTCCATTAAGACAAAGTTGTGCTGTGTTGGTCATAACCAGCACGCAGCTTCCTGGACATCGTACACCATGAGTATGCAGAGAGAAACATCGGTTTGACAAAAAAATAAACAAAGGATTATGTAGATGAATAAATGAACATTAAATAGGCTAATGTCAGGCTCACTGACAAGATGATGATGATGATGATCAGACCGCAGAACGTGGCACCATGGCACTGACAGCATGTCGACCACACCACAGGGAACTGGGCCCCCTGTACTCACCGCAGACCAAGACCAGAACCATGCTCAGGATAATTCAGCATGGCAGACAAATCAATACAACACAATGCTGTCCTGCATCATCATATCTGTGCAGTACTAATAAAGGCCACAGTGTTATACATTAAAGTTAATGAAATTAGGGACACAATTCCGAAAAGTGATAATTCTGTTGCAAGGAAGTTTTAAGAGAGCTTTTTCTTTTGGCTTGTCCCTTTTTTCATGGGTTGCCACGGCAATTTCCATCTCAACCTGTCCTCTGTATCCTCAACTTTAACTCCAACTACCTCCATGTTCTCCCTTACTGCATCCATCAATCTCCTCTTCATCTCCTACCTGGTAGCTCCATCTCAAGCATTCTTCTACTAATATAACCACTCTTCCTCCTCTGAACATGTCCAAACCATCTCAATCTGTCTTCTCTAGCTTTTTCTCCAAACCCTCCTGTCTGTGTTGTCACCCAATGACCTCATTCCTGATCTTGTCCGCCCGAGTCACCCGTAAAGAGAACCTCAACAACTTTAACTTCTAAACCAGAAATAATAAAAATAAAAAACTCAAATAACAGACAGGGGCCGATTTTATCCAATAAGTAAATTTCACTCTATCTTGGTTGATCGTCTGAAAATAAAACTTACCTTGCATTCTACCACACTCTGATCAGATTCACAGGTGACGTAAATCTGGTCAACGGCGCGACGCAAGTTGTCGAAGAGGAAAGCCCAGTAGTGCGCTCGGAGATCCACTTTGCGGGGATGTTTGACTTTGGTCGGGCTCTTTTCTGGTCCCTTGTCCAACAAGGCACCAACCAAGCCCTTGTGTTCCACATTGGCATTCTGGGAAATCAACACCAAGACCTAAATATTATTGTAACAACGACAAAAACTATTTTTATTAAGACATTCACCCTCCCACAACCCCAAATCACACACAGACACACACACATCTAACCCAGTTAATACAACAGCGTAATATAAGATATTACTGTCTTCAAACAAAGTTTCATTAAATACAATAAAGTTCTTTGGGTAAAATACAACATTAAAACATCTAAATAAAAAAAAAAACCATAAAATAAAAATATTGTTGTGGGAATAAGTATTTGTCTTATTCCTGTTTCATTGTTGCAATCAGTAGTGCTCGAGCACCCTCTGCTGGCCTACTGCTAACCTTGAATATGCGCATCTTGTCGGAAAGTCGACTACAGTTAAAGAAATTAATTCTGCATCCGATTCCATAAAACAACCAAAACACAAAAAATGTGTCTTAGATTTAGTCAGTGATATACATATATATATATATATATACATATATGCATATATACACATATACATACATACATATACATATATACATACATACATATACATATATACATACATACATATACATATATACATACATACATATACATACATACATACATACATACACATATATACATACATACATACATATATACATATATATACATAAATGCATATACATATATATATACACATACATATATACTGTATATACACATATATATATATATATTTTTTTTTTTTCAGTTAGGTCTCCTTTTCATTCAACCACACTTCTAAAACTTTAAATATCACATCACTAAACGTCACTATGTACTGCATCAGGTTTGCACAAACAATTAGTCTGCAGCGCCCTCTGGTGAGATTTCATGATACACTCACCTGTTTTTTATTCTTCTGTTGTGCAGAATTGCTTCGTTGGACTCTGGAACTGCCACTAGTGATGATTTTAGTTTTTGCTGTGTGGAAAAAAAAAAACAACAACTGCACATTATATCTGCACATGGACACATTAGCTGACACCGAATAACAAACAACGACAAAGTAGCACAAGGAAAAGTCACCAACCTTCCTCTTCCTTGTTCTCCAGAGGTACACTCCAGGCAATGAGGTTTCGGGCAGCGCGGCCCTCTTCTGCCACTATCTTCCGCACTTTGTCATGGCTGTTGGAGCGCTGGAAAGATGCCTGCGGGAAAGAAAGACATCAGCTGTTAACAGTGCTTCAAGATGTTAGTAAAAGAAATTGTGCAGATTCATTAATAAAAGAAACAAGTGTAGACAGAATAAATATGTTATTCATTCATTCATTCATCTTCTTCTGCTGCTGCTTGTCTGTTGGTGGGTCACAGTAGCAGCTGCTGTCACCCAAATCACATTGCACCATGTTGTGAGCCTTCCTGTGGATGGTGAGCCCACAAGAAGCTATGTGGGTCAGGATGGTGCTATGCTCAGAGCACCTCAAAGGCAACCTGGCAGTTGGTGGATAAATATGTTATTTCATATTGATTATGTTAATTGATTGACATCAATCAATTTACTTAGGCTATGAGTCAATGTCTCTGTCCCTGGGGTGGAACTCAGATCATGAAGAGCTGTGAAAAAAATTTCTCCTAATGCGAATAACAGCTTGAAATACTAGACTGTTTTTGCCTCACTCTGGTGCGTAAACTTGCAGTTCTTTGTCTCATCCACCCACACTTTTTTTTCCTCAGGAAATAACAGCAAGTGCACTGAACAGATTCAGTTGAATAAACTGCCTTCTCATCTCAACAATAATTCCTGTTATTGTGTCCACATTTACAGCAGGAAAACAGGCGTTTTAACACTTTTACACAATCATGACGGGACATTGTGCAAATGGTCCGTTCAACATTCAGGGAAATAAGCATTAATGTAATAAAGAGATATTTATGGAGCATCTCAGTGAATTCTGTGAACATTTACAACCAGTATTTCCTGTCATCTGATTCACGCACTCCAGTGGTTGGAAAACATCACTTTCAAAGACTATGTTGTATGTAGTGTTTCTATTATGTGCTTTAAAACAGTGGTGCCCAACCGGAGAAATAATGTTTCCTTTTGGCCCCATTCTTTCCTAATCTCTAATCCCCTTTCTTTTCTTTCTATTACTTACAATTGATCCATGCACATATCAACAAAAGAACTGAACAATAGAATGGTTAGGATTTCATCATCAATAGTGCAACTATATTTGATATGGAAATATTTTCTCAGTGAAGACAACAACAACAAACTCAAAATGACGCAGTGCCATTGATACAAGATTAGAGAAGGAGAAAATTATAGGCTGGGTGCACTTGGGAAACCCTTATGTGCATGCACAGTTAATTTGGGTAGGAAGAATTTATAGGTAAGAAAATATTTCAGAACACCTGAAATTTACTTTTAATAAGGGGTTTTATCTAGCACAACTTAACAAGCGGTCTGTGAAAATAGTACAAAATAGAGACATTCAACGGGTCTGTGGCATTTTAAAAGAAATCTGACTTAGAACCTGAGTTGACACCGCAATATGGCAAATAAAAATGTGTTCTTTGTAAGGAGTGCCAGTAAACAGCTTCAGGCTTAAAGTCCAACCTCATCTTTATCCTAGCATGCATTATGGTTGACCTACACATTGGCTATGCATGGGTGAACCTGACTTTATCCTTGGGTGAAGCAGATACTGTGAACTAACATAGATGCTGCTGTTGCTGATGATGTTGTGATTCATGGCAGCTCTCATGAACATGGGCTTTGACACATCTTTGACAGCACACAGCAAAATAGTATTGTTTTCAACCCTCATATGAGAATAAAAACTCAATTGGCACAAACTCTTTTTTTTATCATTTGCCTTTTCTAATGCTGCGACATACACACAAAAACGCCAGGAGGCTTATCAGAGTGGAGTTCTCACAACACAGTGTTCCTTCTTCCAGCAGAGTGCCTTTCACTTCCTCTGTGCACTAATATAAATAATTAAATCTCACTGGGATGGAAATGCAGGAAAAACTTAGTTCCAGTTTCAATATATGACAGTCCAAAGTAGACAAAATTAAAAAAATAAATAAATGACTCAAAGACAGCACATGAAATAAACTTTCTAATGTAATGTGTGGTGGCTCTTACTAAGGAGCTGCATCAAACCAAAAGATTAAAAAATACATGAGAAAAAAACCTTCACCGACCATGGCTCATTGAATATTAGCCTTGTAGACACAGCATGCGTGCACTGGCTTGACACTATTGAATGTCCCAAAGAGACCTATTCAGCCGACCTACATATGAAGAGCAAAATCTTTCAAAACCTAACCTGGTTGGTGCTTTTTTTTTTTGTGAAACACATAATAAAATGCAGTTTCATCCTGGGATTTCTGATGCAATTTTTTATCTTTTATTATTTGTCTGTGCAGATTCTCAGTCACCCACTTCATTCAATCCAAAAGTAGTTACTTCGAGGGCAACTGGACATAGCAGGTTTGTGGAAGATGTTTCACCTCTTCATCCAAAAGGCTTCTTCAGTTTCTAACTGAATTCAGGGGAGTTCTGGTATTTAACCTCACGGAGGCTGCATACCTGTGAAAGGGGAGTTGTTGCAGAAAACAAAATGCTAAAAGAGCCTTTTGTTTAATGCCCCTCCCTGTAGTCGGTCGGAACTGAAGAAGCCTCTTGGATGAGAAGTGTCCTCAAGAAACCTACCATGTCCAGTTGCCCTCAAAGTAACTCATTTTAGATTGAATGACCTGGATGACTGAGAATCTACACAGACAAATAATAAAAAAGTTGCATCAGAAATCCTAGGTTAAAACTGCAATCAATGCTACATCCATAGACATGATTATAGATGTGTTGTAATCGTAGAGCTGTCAACAGATGAATGCTGTGTGAATTCCCCATCTCCTCAAAGCTGATGGCTAGCTGCCCAAATTAGCCAACTGTGAGAGAAAGAAAAGCCTTAAAGCAACATTCTTTGATCCAATCAACCATCTCTAAGGTCGCACAGAAAGATAGACAAAATCAGAGTGTATTCTGTGATAAACCATTTCACCTCCATGCAATGGGGGAAGAGAATATTTGTATTTATATCGGACTGAGTGCTGAGTAAGAGGGCAAGTGTAGGGTTTCTCTTCTGGCGAGCTCGCCAACAGATGCAAGCAACAAGATGCAGGGAGGGAGGGTTACGGGGGTGCTCGTGAGGTCAGACACAGAGATGGTAGAAGATTTGAGTATACATACAGATATGAAGCAGAGTCTGTGAGCAGATTCCTCGTCATTATCCACCTCTGACATACTTTTGGAGCTCACATCAAGCAACCTGTTCCCCCTGACCAGCACTTCCAAGCATGCGAGGTGACATCGTCTTCTGACAGCAGGCCCAAAAATAGAATCCTAACGTGTCGTCCAAAATGCTATAGCAACTTGCTCAGCTGTGTCAATGCTTCTCCCAGTAGCGCCTGAGAGGGGACAAGTAGTCAGCAGCCTGGCACACCTCCATTTAACTTGTTCTGTTTGTAATGCAGTCCGTGACTGCAGTTCGATTGCCGAGCTACTAACTCTGTCTAGGGCCCAGCTCACTGCCTGCTGCTGCTGTCCATCTGTCTTTCACTCTCTCCTGTAAATCCACTGGTTCTCTCTTCAGCACTGGCTGCTCTGCATCAAGCCCCTGCTCTCAATGCGTTTCTCATCTCTCCTTCTGACACAACACTGCGCAGTCATGTGCACACAGTGGGACAGCCTCTCTGCCCCCCGTCCTACGTTGCCAGCAGTGAGAGTAGCTGCAGGCTCAGAGGCGGTTAGTGCTAACAAGAGCCTGGCTGTGTATCACCCACTCTGACTGAACACAGAATATGATTGGCCTCTGCATTGGAAAATTCATAGTTCACGTCACACCAGATGTTTGTGTACAATCAGTGATCGGATCGCATATTGACAATGTTACAGAGAAAATCTGGACGTCATCTGGACGTCATGATTGTCAAATCATTGAATATGTCATTCAGAGCAGATAACGTTATTACTTAAAGCAATGCTGTTTTTTTCTTGAATAAATAAAAAAGGCAATTTCTTCAGTGTCAGCTAAGGTGAAGGGAAAGGTTTACAGGACAGTTGTGAGACCAGCCATGATGGATGGATTAGAGACACTGGGAATAGGTAGAAAACAGGACACAGAGCTGGAGGTGGAGGAGTTAAAGATGCTGATATTCTCATTAGGCGAGATAAGGATGGACTGGATCAGGAATGAGGTCATTGGAGGGACAACACAGACAAGAAGGTTTGGAGAAAAAAACTAGAGAAGCCAGATTGAGATGGTTTGGACATGTCCAGAGGAGGGACAGTTGTTATATTGTTAGAAAAATGCTATGAGATGGAGCTATCAGGTAGGAGACAAAGGTGATTGATGGATGCAGGGAGGGAGGACATGGAGGTAGTTGGTAGTCAGAGTAGAAGTTACACAGGACAGGGTGAGATGGAAATTGTTGACTCGCAACCCCTTAAAAAAAGGGACCAGCTGAAAGAAAAGGAAGATATACAAGGATATAAATACAGTAAATGTGCATGTTGGGTTCAAATCAAATCAAAACACAAAAGTGTAATTTGTAACATGTGTGACTGTGAGCACTCGGCTGAAGTCTCATCTCACTACAATGCAGGACTGACAACTTTAGAATGACATGTGTTCATATGGCCATCAGGTTTTTTAAGACCTCAACCAAGTGAATAATCTTCCAGTACTTCCATAGCTACCAATAATAGAACAACTACCACTTTAACAGCTTTTTTGCAGCTGTTCCAGTCAGGGGATGCCTCTTCTACTTTGACACCACCCAAATTCTTGTCCTCTCTAGAGATGTCAAGAATTTTCTCTGGGGTCTACCTGTTTTCCTTCTGTCTAAAAGACAGGGAGACAAAAGTAATTATGTTTGTAAATAACCAATATAGCAAATGAGTATTCTTCTTCTAGTTGCTCCCAGTCGAACCCACAAAAAAAATATATTATTGCATATCAGGACAGTTGTAAGACCAGCCATGATGGATGGATTAGAGACACTAGGAATAGGTACTGTAGATGACAGGAGGCAGAGCTGGAGGTGGAGGAGTTAAAGATAGTTAAAGATGCTAAGAAGGAGAGACAAGGATGGACAGGATCAGGAATGAGGTGATTGGAGGGACATCACAAGGTTTGGAGAAAAACCTAGAGAGGACAGATTGAGGTGGTTTGGACATGTTCAGTGGAGGGACAGTGAATACAATGGTAGAAGAATGATCCTAGAGATGGAACTACCAGATAGAACAAAGAGGAGTCAGAGTAGACGCCAAAATGAGAAGAATCATTCACATAAATGTTTTTTGTTACAACATTACCTTTTTTCTTATACTAACATTACCACAGATACATATTTACACTCAAACTATAGTTATATAACCTTATAAGTAAGATCTCGAATTAAATATTTTAAAGCTGTAGAGACATTAAACAGGTAAGGTCAGGCTCCATCACTGCCAGCACTGCTAGCCCGCAGGGCACATTGTCACTTGGCTATTTACCCACATAAAAAAATTAATAAACGTTATTAATCGCTTTAGTGGCCTTAACTTACCTTCATAGTGGACGTATTCTTGTTTTTCCCACCTCCATATGAGGAGCTGGAGCTATTACCACCAGACCTCTCCCTTCCGTCCCCACCTTGGCTAATCCTCGGCCCGAGACGGTTCTGGCCAGCACCACGCCGTCGTCCATCATGGCGACTGTCCTTTGACATCAGTCCTCCAAGTGTTCAAAGCTTTGAAAGCGAAAAATTATAAAAGCCAACACTACTAACTGCCGCCACTGGTGGAAGAAAAACATGCCAAGCTATACCAAGGCACCAGAAGCAGGAAGTCTTTTGAGTTTATATTATTGACAGACGTTGAAGATAACCAATGATTACATAGCTAACGCGGAAGCAACGTCTGAACAGTCCAATAGGATTCACAATAGTCCAAACCAATGGGTGGGCAGAAATATGAGAGGTGGGGCTTAAGCAGTCACCGTGGAAACCATGTTGAATAGGCGGGACGATTGGGCAACGACGTAAGAAAACGTAAAGTCTTCTTTTAGCGAATGACACGTTCAAAACAGATAGTCTTCAAAGTAAAAGCACATCTTTGCAAACGCTTTCATATGGCTGTTCGTGGCTGTGATCTGTCACTATATTTAAATAAAGTACAAATTTTGAAACTCAATGGTCTGGTAAAGGGGTTTATTAGGTTACCTTTAATAATTATACCAAATTAAATACTTGAAGCGATTGAGTATTTATTTTGACATCCAAATCCGGAAAGAAATCCTGCTGCGATAAGTAAGAGGTTCTGAATCACATACACAGGAACTTTAGACGGTAAATAATGTCCTATTCCCACTTACGCGTTTAGTAGTAGCGTTTAATACATAAATCTGTATTGTATTGATTGTTGACTGATTTATCCACAGTCTTTACTTGTCTATCGCGTATTTCAGTTTATTTTCTAATTTCGTTCAAATACCGCCTATTTGTCTTGAACTGCGATATTGACGTATCTGTGAATAATTGGGTTCCATGTAACTTCCCCTGTTCCGGGTTAATTGTATACATATGTATGGTAGGTGAAGCTTGGGATCCGGTTTCTAATAAAGACTGTACACTTGTAGGTGTTCTGAGAAATATTGTCGTAACGTCTGTGTTGAGACAGTGGAGAGTATTTTGGGATTCACATTAATTTACACGAATCAATACAAAAGATTGTGTTCAAGGTTCAGAAGGGTTCTAGGACTAGAATTGGGCTTTTCAGGTAAACCTCGGTCTTGGTCTTAAGCCTGAGTTTAGGTGAAACTGCCCACACTTTGGTCTTGCAGGCATAAAACTTCATGCCTGATCCAGTCTGCACTGCTAATAAATGAAAATGCACAAAGTTTAGGTGAATATATAAAGATTATGGGCTACAGCATTGTTGGTTTTTAATATATTTGACATCAGACAGCATTCGACTACAAATAGAGATGGTTATTAGACAAAAAACAGTAGTTTTCATTTGTTTCTTCTTTTAAAGCAGGAGTCTCAAACTCAAATAATTTGAAGGCCACCATCCAGATTTTCTGTTTTGAGAACTATAGGATTTTCCATAAAATATGGAGAACAAATCTATTAAATATTATTATAAATTCAACTTTCACATCAAGGTGGGGGCCACAAAATATTATTCCCCGGGCCGCAAATGGCCCACAAACCGTGAGTTTGAGACCCCTGTTTTAAAGACAAATAACCTTTTTTTTTGCCACTGATCAGATTAAACTGTTGTTCTCTAAACCAATCAACAGATGGCCCCCACTGCACTGTTAGTTCTGCTGCTGCTCCAGTTTGGACTTGGACAAAGCTCTCACAAGCATTCTGATGATGATCACTACATTGACCAAGAGCATAACCCCGAGCACGACATCGACATGTTGCTAGGAGATGAGGTGGAGCTTCACTCTTTCACATGCAATTACAAATAAATATTGCACAACTTCCTCACCACCTGACATTTCTTTGTATCTGACTCTCTAAGGACACAGAAGAGTTCAGGAAGCTGAGCCCTGACGAGCAGAAGCAAAAGATGATGCAAATAGTAAAGAAAATCGACACAAATGGAGACAATCTGCTGAATGCTGGTACATTTGTTTTCATTGAGAAAGACAACAGTTTCACATGACTACAACTAACAGTCCACTCCTTTCTTGCCCAGAGGAGATCACTTTGTGGATTCAGCAGGTCTACAGAAACTACGCCATGGATGATGCTGAGGAGCGTTTTCCAGAGTATGACACTGACAATAATGGTGTAGTAACATGGGAAGAATACAACATGGTTGCTCATGGGCAGCTCATTAATTTCGATGACAACACAGTTATGGAGGATGCAGAAGAGGAATCCATTAGACATGTATGTTTTACAAGTTCTGCAACCACATTCTAACTTTGACCAAACTAACTAAATATTACCTCCACCTCCCATCTACCAATATATCCTTGTTAGCTCTATCAGAAGGAGAAAAGACGCTTCGACCACGCTGATGTGGACGGTTCTCCTGGTCTTAATGTATCTGAGTTTCTTGCCTTTATACACCCATCTGAAGTGGATCACATGGATGTACGACTGATTTATTTCCAACTACAACTTATATTCAATGTGGCAACATTTGAGAGTTTTTATTAAAGACTGAAATGTTTCTTTTCCTGACAGGACTTTGCAATTGAAGATGTTTTGAGTGACTATGACTCGGATAATGATGGATTCATCAGTCTAAGTGAATTTATTGGAGATGTACGCGGTGATGGTAAGATTATATCTGAAGATTTGTTCATTGATGCATTGATGCATGCATTACTCTCCATTTTTCTTTCATTAATGTTGCCCTAATTCCTTTTTTATCAGATGATTCCCCTTCACAGTGGGAAATAGAGGAAACAGTGCGTTTTAAAGATCTCTACGATCAAGACAAGGACGGGAAGTTGGATCGAGAAGAACAGCTTCGCTGGGTGGCGCCTAATAGTTATGGTTCAGCAAGAGAGGAGGTGAAGCTGAAACTAGGCTTGAATAACTCTTCATGGTAGCAGAAACACGTTGACTCATTTTTCTTCTCGTCCAAAGGCCCTTCACCTCATCGAGGAAATGGACGGCGATGGTGACGGACAGATCTCTCAGGCTGAAGTTTTGAAAAACCAAGAAACGTTCATGAACAGTGAAGTGACAGACTACGGCCGACAGCTGCATGTTTTTCACGATGAATTGTAACTATAACGTCGTAGAGTTTTTATGACGTCAATTCATGTAGTTGTCATGGGTCCAATTCTTTATTTTTCTGTTACATTATATCACTGGAATAATGTTACTTCCTGAAAAGAGATGTCTTTGATATCGGCAGCAGTTGTTGGCACAAAAGAGGAAATATATTCCTGCAGAACTGTCAGATTCGGCAATGTTAAAAAAAAAAAGTCTTTATAAAACAAAATTATTTTCAAGCACTACAATGCAGACACTACCGTAGGGGTATTTTAACATAAAACATAAAGGTCAGATTTACATTTGATTCCGTTTCAAGATCAATGTTTAAAATAGTCTAGAAGGTTTTTCTTATTAGTCCAACAAGTGCAATGAATGCAGACTCTGTTTGTCTGCTCTTCCTCATTCAAATCAATCGAGTGAGTGAGTGAGTGAGCAGCGTGTGGCAGTTGAAGGGTTGGTTTCCTGAACGCAGCCTCATCCGTTTATCCTGCACTGAGCAGCACTGTGGTTCACGGCAGAAAGAGTAAATGTTAAATTAAGTGGATTATCTCACAAGGTTAATCTGGTTAATCTACCGCCAAGATGAAACAGGAGTTTAAAGATTCATTCTGGGTGAGTTTTTCTGTACTGAAATATTTTGGTCTCAAAGGTTTATTTTGTAGTTTTTTTTGAGGTTATTTTTTTGTAGTTATAGTTTTCTCATACTTCATCCTACCTCTAGAGACGGCATTAAAAAATAAAACATCAGTTTACTCCATCGACTTAGTCAATATAAAGATGTGGATGTTGAAAAAATGAAGGAAAAATGTTTTCTGATAAAAATGTATGAATGCAAATTTTGGAAGGCAAAATAAAGGTTTACACTATTTAGACTTTTTTGTGTATTACATTGTGTCTATTAAACATGGCAAGTGTTGAAAGACAGTGACTGCAATAGACGTAAAGTGAAACATCAGTTGGTAGTTGGTTTTTTTTTTCACCCTTACAGGAACCTGAACTTGAAAAGAGAACAATCTATGAACGTGCAGCTTCAGATCATTAGCACATCTGTTTCCCTTTGTCTTTGCCGTAATACAAGTTCATTTGCTCTCTGTTTTCTTTTTGTATTTTTCTGCCAAGACACAGTGTTCAGTGAAGGCGCAGCGTTCCCATTAGCTTTCTGTACATTCCCACTATTTAAAAAACATAACTATTTGAACCAATAATTAATGTTTGACAAGCAGTTCATCGTCATCTCAGTAAATTCTCCAACATTTCTTTGTGACATGGGTATTTATTTACAGGAAGATATATTATTATTTGCAACAGGAACTAAAGTTAATAATAGAAAATGTACAAAATGTAATAATATGTTTTTAACTACGGTGTTCACTTTAACCCAGAGTCAATGTCTCTGTCGTTGGTGTGAAACTCCTTGGCTAGTTTGAATCCCAGTAAGGCACAGTGCAGTGCAATGAGATTTGGGTTGCAGTTGTGGAGACTGATACAAGATTCTAACTTTTTATACTGGTCTGGTAGCAGAAAGTTATAGGCTGTGTGCACTTGAGAAATCCTTGTTGTGCCCATGCACAGTTAATTCAGGTAGGAAGATTTTATAGGTAGGAAAATATTTCAGAACACCTCAAATATAATTTTTTAAGCGTTATTTCTCTGTACTATTAAAATAGTGTGGAACATTTAACCTGTCTGTGGCGCAAAAAGTTTGGGGAATACTGATTTAGTTGATTGTATTTGATTTGAACTTTTATTGTTGCTGTAAAATCTGCATGTAGAACAAAGATCGGATTCTTTCATTTGCATTAATAAGATTATATCTAATCTAATCTGACATCATATTCCAAACCATGTGCGATGCCACAGTGCGTGGAATTCATCAGCAACGTTGGCTATGAGACCCTCATTCAGAGGCTCAATGATGGCAGACGGACCTGTAAAGACATGGAAGAGCTGCTGAAACTGAGGTGGATCCAAATGAAGAACCGATGAGTTTCACCATGTTACCCTGACAGACAACTTTCTTTTTAAACTGTCTTGTCTTCATGTCTGTCCAGAGCTGCGGCAGAAGAGAAATATGGAAAGGAGTTAATCACCATTGCCAGAAAGGCGGGCGGTTTAGGTGAAATCAGGTGAGTGACTTTTGTTTAACTCGAGTTAAAAAATGTTGTATTTTTCTAAGACTTTATCTACTGTTTGTTTGTCACAGCACTTTGAGGATGTCTTTGGATGAAATGAAACAGCGTAAGCAGACGACAGTTCAGTGAACTGACTATGATATTCTTGGTATTACACCCAGGTCACTTTAGCGTGATTTCACATTGTGATTTTTTGTGTAGAAATTGAGAATACGGGGAACTTACATGTCCAGCTCGCTGGACTCTTGAAGGAGGAAGTGAAGAGGATGGAGGAGTTCAGAGAAAGACAGAAGGAACAGAGAAAAAGGGTAATTTCTATTTTACCATCATGACAACATACAAGAAACGGAAATAGAAACCTTGTTCGTGCCTGTGTTGTTCTGCTGCCGTGACATGTTCTATTGTTGATTTAAATTTCAGTATGAAGTCTTAATGGAAAAAGTCCAGAAAACAAAAGTATCGCTCTACAAGAAAACAACAGAAGTAAGAGTCTGTCGTCATCTGCCTCGTTTGTTCTTTCTTTTATTATTAAGGATCTAAAGCCTTAAACATAGCAGGGATGTTTTTCATAAAATGGTGAAATAAAAAGTCAACGTCTTTTACAATTTCTATACCAAGAAAATCTTTTAAGGTTTAAATAAGTTACCGTGATTTCCAGACTATAAGCTGCACCAATACATTTTTTAAAGGAAAAAACATTTTGCATTTTCCATGATGAGGGTCAGTTTATGCTAATTTTATTTATGTACAAAGCGCGTTACTGTACGCTAAACTTCTTCTTCTTCTATGGTGTTTATTGGCGGTTGTGACTTGCGTCTTCCTCGACACCACCTGTCCTTTTCTGCTCGAGCAGTAAGAAAAAATGCATACATTAACCGCATCTCTGCACAAGCCGCAGGGTTGATATTGTGTAACAAAAGTTGGGGCTTATAGTCCGGAAATTACGGTAATGTCTTAGACCAGTCTTCCCCAACCACTGTAAAGGGGATTGGTATCAGTAAGTGGGGGAATTGGTGCCCAGCCACAGAAAAATAATGTCCTTTTGTCTTCATCTGGCTATTACTTACACTTGATCCATACCATACTAATATCAACAAAAGAACTTAACGATAGAATGGCTAGGATTCCATCATCGATAATGCAACTATATTTGATTGGGAAATATTTTTTTCAGTGAAGACAAACCCTTGTTGTGCCCATGCACAGTTATTTTGGGTAGGAAGATTTTATAGGTAGGAAAATATTTCAGAACACTGGAAAGTAAATTTTATTAAAGGGTATTTATCTGCAATAACTTAATGACTGGTCCATGAAAATAGTACAAGACATTTAACCGGTCCGTGGCGCAAAAAAGGTTAGGGTTCCAATAGTTTAGACTAGTCATTAAACAACAGCCTCATCTTCTTTAGTTTCATATTACCCTTAAGTCTGCGTGCTTCCTTCCACACAAAGGGGGGCGTAAAATATTTGTTGATGCACTTTTTCCCTCCCAACAACCCTCTCAAACCACATCATGATTTCTGTGCTTATGAACAATAGTGCGGTGGTTCATTTTGATGCGGTGGTTTCCGTTGTGTTTCCATTGCCAGTCTAAAAGGACATACGAGCTTCGCTGCAGCGAGGCAGACGACGCTGAGCAGACAGCCAAGAAAATGGGCATCACTCCCACAGCTACTCCCAAACAGATAGAGAAGGTATTTCTAAGGTGTTTAAGGGTTTTTATGTTGCGTCATGTCACTACTTAGTCTCAGCTGTTCAGAGCAGTGGAGACTGTGGAAGAGAGGTGAAGAATAGAAGACAGGCAGGATGGACCAACTGGAGAAAAGAGTCAGGAGTGATCTGGAATAGAAGAGAGTCAGCTAAGGTGAAGGGAAATGTTTACAGGACAGTTGTGAGACCAGCCATGATGGATGGATTAGAGACACTAGGAATAGGTAGAAGACAGGAGACAG
>JAFBJS010012266.1:43032-65055 GCA_016785265.1 Paraplagusia blochii
TATAAAGAAACAATTTTTAAATGCTTTTTTTTTTAAATAATGTGAATAACGTTGAATGAAATAAATGTTTCACCTAGGTTTTCTATTCATTTAAAACTGTAAAGCTTCTTCTTTTCCTTCCGACTTGTCTCTTTTTTTCAGGGGTTGCCACAATGAGTCAACAATTTTCATTACAACCCTGTCCTCTGTATCTTCTACTCTGACTCCATCTACCTCCATGTCCTCCCTCAATGCATCCATCAATCCTCTCTTTGTCTCCTACCTGGTAGCTCCATCTCTGGGATCATTCTTCTACCAGTTTGACAACTGTCCCTCCTCTGAAGATGTCCAAACCATCTCAATCTGGCTTCTCTGGTTTTTTTCTCCAAACCTTCGCGTCTGTGTTGTCCTCCTAATCACCTCATTCCTTATCCTGTCCATCCGACCTCTTTAACTCCTACACCTCCAGCTCTGTCTCCTGTCTTCTACCTATTCCTAGTGTCTCTAATCCATCCATCATGGCTGGTCTCACAACTGTCCTGTAAACCTTTCCCTTCACCTTAGCTGACTCTCTTCTATCACAACCTTTAGAACTGTGAATAAAACTCTTTAATAAATAAATCCAGATAACAGATACAGTAAAAACAAAGTGCATTCAGTTTTGACTTGAGGTAAATACCTGGATGACAGCAAACGAAAGTGCGATGAAGATGATGTACATCATGATCTCCTTCAGCTTCTTCACAATCAGAGCCTCGCAGCCCTACAGACACACATCCGATATGTGAGAAAACCAAACAAAATGACCCCAACGTTAAACTGAAAACTCTCTGTATGGAAAAAATGAAAATATACTTCTTGGTACAGATCTTCAGGGTTTGTCAAAGACCCAGAGCAGCTTCTAGCTGTGGAGTTGCAGCAGCTCAATGGAACACTGTTGTCTTTGGACTCCTTAAACCAGCGCGTGTCCTGCCAATCCGAGTAATCATGGATGCCACAGCACTGAAGCTATAAAACACCGTCACAAAAATAAAAAAAAACAATACAGTTTTCTTTAACTGCATCTTTATAGCACTGTGACAGTGACAGTGAACTCCTCACCTGTCTCTGTGTGTAGTCGATGGCACGACTCTGGGCGTTGCTGTTGGTGCCATTGTACTCATTGAAGACGTTCTTGATGGATTTGTTAACTTCAGTTTCAACCTGTCAATAAATGTCCAATATGTTACAGCAGTGTTTTTTTGCACCACAGACCGGTTATATACCTTGTACTATTAATATTTTCCTACTGATAAAATCTTCCTACGGCAATAAACTGTGCATGGGCACAACAAGGATTTCTCAGGTGCACACAGCCTATAACTTTCTCCTACCAGACTGGTATACAAGGCTAGAATCTTGTAAAAATCACTCTGCGTCATTTTGAGTTTATTATTGTTGTCTTCACTGAGAAAATATGTCCTAATCAAATATAGTTGCATTATTGATGATGAAATCCTAGCCATTCTATTGTTCATTTCTTCTGTTGATATGGGTATGGATCAAGTGGAAGTAATAGCCAGATGGGGCCAAAAGTGAACATTATTTCTCTGCGGCCCAGCACCAATACGCCCCCGAACCAGTATCGGTTCCCGACCCAGTGGTTGAGGACCACTGCTTTATAGTAACCAGGCTGAAAACAAACATCCTATAATGTGTCTGATTCTTACCTTTGCTCTGTAAATGTATCCAAGAACAACCACTGCCACTTCAGTCATCAACACCAGCAGGAGAATAATCACAAACTGTGAATAGGATTTCAGATGACCAAGTTGACCAAAGCATTCTCACAAAACCATCACCACACATAGTTTTTTTGATTTCAAATGCATTACTGACTGTTGCAAGTGCACAGCGGCTCTCTCTCACTGTAGCGCAGCAGCCGATCAACCCAATGATGAAGAGGAGGGAACCCACGGCAATGATGACCATCGCTGGGATGAACGTGTACACATCTTCGAAGAAATGGTCGTAGTCATCGTATGTGATGAAGACGTAGGCTCCCGCGTAGCACAGGATACCAGCAACAGCCTGTCAAAATAAAATGAATAAATTAATTCATTTTTTTAAAAATAACACTTTGGAGGTTAAACGAAGGTTTTGGAAAGACAAAACAGAGTAGGACAGTTGTCCCCAACCACTTGGCCGGATACAAAATACAAGATTCTAACTTTTTATACCGGTCTGGTAGCAGAAAGTTAAAGGCTGTGTGCCTTTAGAAATCCTTATTGTGAAATAAGAAATCCTTGTTGTGCCCATGCACAATTAATATGGGTAGGAAGGTTTAATAGGTAGGAAAAACCTTTACAATACCGTAAATGTAATTTATTAAGTGGTATTTATCTACCACAACTCATTTGGATTTTAAGTATTTACTTTTAATTTTAGTGATTGACATAGTAAAGCAAGCGGGACTCTAGCTCCTGTTAATCAGTCTAATGACTGTGAGAACTTTCCACCTTTTCTAATTAATGATCAATCTGATTAAATGGCAGAGGTTTTTAAATATTCAGGAAAGTGTGACAACAACCTATAAATCTTTAAATAAGCAGTGCGGTGAGTGTAGGGTTAGAATAATGTTGGTTTGTTTTAATAGTTCTGTAAAAGAACTTTTAAGACTGAATTTTGACTTTAAAATTAAATGTCACCTTATTTTCGAATATTAAAAAATACAACATTAAGAGACAATTTTAGTGTTGAGTCTTAATTGTTAGCCTAAAACTGTCAAAAATTGCAGTTTTAGACATTACTGTCAGATATTTGGAGTTGTGGTTGGTTGTGGTTGGTTTCTCGAATAGAGAGATGGTTGACAGTCATCAGATCTAAATTCAGACCATTTAATTTACTTATAAACGTGCTTTTATCCCCCCTCAGCTGGTATCGTTTCTCTTTTTCATTTCCTGACACTTGTCCTTTAACAAAACATGGTGTATTTGGTAGCAACGACCTCTGGTTAAGCGCAAATAAACGTTTAAAATGTTCATACATGGATCGTTAGAAAAATTACACTTTAGAGACGTTAAGAAAGTAAAATTACACAAATAAAAAGCATATCACTGCATCACATAAACATTGGGGCTTGAAAAAAATATTATATGTCAAACAATAAAGCCATTTTAATAATGGAAATACTAGGAAAGTAGAAGAAATATATTTGACACGGGGTGGCGCTGTGGAACCGATACAGTTACAGATAAAGTCCTATGAATGTAAACGCTGTTTATGCTTTATTCGATATTTTCTTACGGAACAGCTTAATATTAGAACAAAACACATAAAGATGTGACTTTATTGTAAATTATAAACAGTAATTCACGTGTTAACGGTTACTAACTGACTAACTGCTGGTATTCACACTGCTAACCAGCTGTCCGTTAGCCACTGCGGAGTGACGCACGTTCAAATATATATATAAAAGACACAAAACTCACCCAGAAAATAAGGTTGAGAAAAACCAGGACGGTTTTGGAGGATGTGACTCCGCACTTCCCCATATTGAAGCCGGACCTTGACGCTTACGAGTAAGAATACGCCGCTGCTTTGCTACTCAGACATGTCACCACAGTCACCTACTGCCAACACACGCCATATTCCACTGACTAAACCGTATGTGCACCTGCAGCTGCATCCACAGCGACCCCAACAGGCAGAGCAGCGACTGACAACAACAAGAAGCACCAGAAATTAGACAATATTTACACTGAGGTGTGATAATATTTACTGTTTTACACTTCCTGGAAAATGCTCTTTTATATCTGCTGTAAATTGTAATTTATTATACCAAGTTTTTTATTATACCATTTATGACTTGTCGTCATAAAATAATAATAATAATTATAATAATGTTAATTTAGTAATAATGTTCCAGTGAGCTCACCACCTGCAGGAAGGCACGGTATAGTGCAATGTCATTTGGGTGGCAGTTGTGAAGATTGCTGCCCCCGTGACCCAGTAACTGATAAATGGATGTAATTAATGGATGGAACAATAATAATAAACCATTTTCAAGCTAAAAAAAAACAACTAAAAAATCTTTGTTTGTTATCGTAGCTGTGGTAAATTGTTTGATATAGATAGGTTAAAGCTGTTGGAGCATATTCTCAAAGTTGTTCTTATCAAAATAAATTTTAAATAATAATTATATCTTAGTAATAAACTAGGGAAGTCATAAAACACAGGTAAAAGTTGTTAAGTTTTATGATTTTTTTACTTACAACTTAATTACACATCTATCTGCACATTGAGCAGGAAAAATTGTATTTAGATAAAGTTCTTGACTTTATTCTCCAACAAAAAACTCATAATTTCAGTATCTCAGGTTTCTCTGAAAAGTCTGAAAAAATGTTACTGATACTAATAATTTTTGACCTGAGAGCTTTGGAATTTTTTTAATTTGTTGATGAATCACCTATTGTCTATGAAATTTTATAGGAACCTCAGGAAAATATACTATTACAAGAAATGGTGTTTTAGGTAATTTTAGACTAATTGTCACATGAATAGATAAGTAAATGGAAAAAGGAGGGATAAGTTACATGAAGGAGAATGTAATTCCAGTCTAGTTTAAGGGTGAGAATCACCTTCCATGTTACTAGTCCAGACACAGATGTTGTGAGGTATTAGTTTTAATCTTGTTTTTCATGAATACACTGTAATGAACAAAGCCTGACTTTTTTATATTGAAAAGTATTGCTTACTTGTAAATAAATAATCATTTGTATTATTATATTGTTTACTATTAAACATTTCACAAAATAGTTTTGGATATTTCAAGTAACAAAACATAAACACAGCAACCAAGCATCTGCATTTAAACTAACATTTATTTAATTTCTTTAGGCAAGCAACCATCTGCGTAGGTGCCAAATATTTTGTCCCAATGGTTGAAGTGTGGAGCAAAGTTGGTGTTAGGTTTCTGGTGATGCATGTCGTGATCACTTGGTCCTCCATAAATGCCAAATGGAATGAGGCGAGACGTTGACCAAGGAAAAACGTAGCCGCAGTGATCCTCAATGGAAACGTAGACGTGAAACACCATGAAGGCCCAGGTGGTCAGGAGATGAGATTGAAGGATGACAGGATTCAGTGTGGTCCAGAACCCAACCGTGACCAGCTCCCAGCCACTGAGACACTGTGTCGCAAGCGCAAAGGGGCAGGAATATTTGTGGTGTATGGCGTGGAAAGATACGTAGAGCCAGCGGATCTTGTGATGCAGCACGTGCCAGATGTAGTACTGGAAATCAAAGAGTAGAAGATTACCTATCACTCCCGCAATCAGTTCCATCAGAAGTGGAGCACGCTCAGGAAGATCAACAGGTGGCCTCCAGGCCCACTGAGCAACGGACGCTGGTAGCACAAGAAAAACATGGTTGTACAAAGTGACACCCGCACAGTGCAACAAAGTGGAGGCGGTGGGTCGATGGCTCGGTTGGATCTTGAACTGCTGCACCCAGGCCCACCTGTCCCCCATCAGATCACAGACAAGGTAGGGAAGGCACAGAATGAAGTAGGAGGACACGGTAAGGACGACGGGGAAAAGCGGAGATCTCAGGTAGTCCCTGTAGTTCAGTCTCAAGTTATCCCACACAGGCTGCAGCCAAGAATCATTTCCAAGGCATCTAATCCACACATCTGGACTGACATCTGTGAGATTCATACTGGATCAGAGTCAAAAGGCTTAGTAAAGATTAGTAACGATGCCTTGATCCTCGATCAGCTTGAAGAGACCTTATCCCACGAGTGGTTGCTTGGGTCTTGACTACGACGTGGTATCAAGTGACAGCAGAGTGAAACAAATAATTCATAGCCTCCAGACATGATGAATTGTTTATTAGAAAAAACATTTCCTTGATCCAATCGTATCTACATAAAGGTAACCAATCACATTCTTAATAAAGTGATCGTAAAAGTAAAAATAAAAGTAAAAGTAAAAGAAAAAGTAAAAGTACTTCTTCTTTTTCTTCTCCTTTTGGCTTGTCCCCTTTTCATGGGTTTCCACAGTGAGTCAACATTTTCTGTCTCCCTCTGTCCTCTGTATCCTCAACTCTAACTCCAACTACCTACATGTCCACCCTCACTGCATCCATCAATCTCCTCTTTGTCTCCTACCTGGTAGCTCCATCTCTAGGATGTAGCTACCATTCTTCTTCCAATATAACCACTGTCCCTCCTGTGAACATGTCCAAACCATCTCAATCTGTCTTCATAAGTTTTTTCTCCAAACCTTCCTGTCTGTGTTGTCCCTCTAATCACCTCATTCCTGAACCTGTCTATCCTTGTCTCTCCTAAAGAGAATCTCAGCTCTGTCTCCTGTCTTCTACCTCTTCCTATAGTGTCTCTAATCCATCCATCATGGCTGGTCTCACAACTGTCCTGTAAACCTTTCTCTTCTATCACAAATTTGATGGTAAAGGCACTGAATATTGAAAATACACGTTGTATGAATTGTACACCGTCATTATGAGAAAGAGACTGAACTAGAAATTGATATATTTATAATATGGATGGACATAAAAATATATCATCTTTCAGCACAGAGATGAAAAACACCCTTATTATGCTGACTACAGTTCTAGTGTTCCCTAGGATGACGCAGCACTGATGTGATCAACGGTTAATATGAGCAACACCGCCCCCAGCTGGAGATAAATAGCTAATGCTCGTCATGATGACAGTTTGGTAGGTTGAGACACAAAACACTTGCAAACATTGTTTTCTGTTTCTTAGATAAAGTCAGCGATGCGTTTTTATTATAATTATTGCTCCTAAATGGTTATTTATCTTATATAGGAAATTGTCAGTGACATTACTTAAAATGCAGATCTGCCAGTTTATGCTCCTTAATAGAAGTCAAATAAATATATAAGGAAGTCTATTAATTGCCAGAGGTTATTTGTGATGGAAGAGTGTCAGCTGGTGGGAGGGGAAAAGTTCACAGGAGACAGTTGTGAGACAGAAGGAGGTAGAGCTGGAGGTGGAGGAGTTAAAGATGCTGAGATTATCTTTAGAAGAGACAAGGATGGACAGGATCAGGAATGAGGTGATTAGAGGGACAACACAGACAGAAAGGTTTGGAGAAAAAGCTAGAGAAGACAGATTGAGATGATTTGGACATGTTCAGAGGAGGGACAGTGGATACATTGGTAGAAGAATGATCCTGGAGATGGAGCTACCAGGTAGGAGACAAAGAGGAGATTGATGGATGCAGTGAGGGAGGACATGGAGGTAGTTGGAGTTAGAGTACAAGATACAGAGGACAGGGGGACAATAGAACACGTTGATTCGCTGTAGCAACCTCTAAATAAGGGACAAGCCGAAAGAAGAAAATAAGTATAATTTATGTTTTATTTTATCTATATATTTATCTCAAAATGAATAAATAAAATAAACATTAATAGTGAATATTCTCAGTGACAACCTTTAAAAAAAAGTAACGTTCTTTCTCTTTTCCCGAAATGCAAAGTTATTGACGGTCCCCAAGTCAAATGGGAGAACTGCGTTTCATCCACTGCGAAAGGGTAGGAGACAAAGAGGAGATTGATGGATGCAGTGAGGGAGGACAGTTGGAGTTCGAGTAGAAGATACAGAGGACAGGGGGACAATAGAACACGTTGATTCGCTGTAGCAACCTCTAAATAAGGGACAAGCCGAAAGAAGAAAATAAGTATAATTTATGTTTAATTTTATCTATATATTTATCTCAAAATGAATAAATAAAATAAACATTAATAGTGAATATTCTCAGTGACAACCTTTAAAAAAAAGTAACGTTCTTTCTCTTTTCCCGAAATGCAAAGTTATTGACGGTCCCCAAATCAAATGGTAGAACTGCGTTTCATCCACTGCGAAAGAAAAATAAATAAGACAATAGGACATTACATTCATCTCCGTTACGTGTTAAAGTTTGTGATCGTCACCATCAGTTACACGTTACAGATCGACTCCTGCGTGCGGTAGCGCAGCCGTCGTTACAGCGGGATTACGCACCTCTGAGCTTTAGCATTAAGCCGCTCTCACTGCGAACAAATCCACCAGCAGCAGCAGCAAACCGTTGCGTCACATGACCAGCGTGCAGCGCTGCAGCCTGTGGGAATCCGTCGGTGTCTTCAGTTTCCGTGTTGACGGGGGCAGCAGCGGCGGGTGAACGGAGCTGGACGACTGCCTGCTGCGTCTGTGTGCCACGCCGCCAAACTGCATCGCTGTGCGGGGCTCTGTCAGGGGGACGGAGCCTCTCTACCACAGACACATCAGCTGGATCCACGGAACGGGACCATGCTTACGCGGGTGAAGTCAGCGGTGGCCAGCTTCGTGGGAGGAATGATGGCAGGAGGCTCCGGCGTAGAGCATCCCTCTGGCCCGGATCTGCAGCTGAAATTCCCCTACAGTAGACCGGAGTTTCTGGGACTCTCACCGGACGAGGTGGAATGCTCGGCGGATCACATTGCAAGGCCGATCCTGATACTGAAGGAGACCAAGCGGCTGCCTTGGTCCACGGGCTACGCCGAGTAAGTAACCTGTTTGCGTTCATCATTTCCTGCACAACTGCGGCGTTGGAGTCTGCACCGGCGGGCAGAGATGCCCTTCCTGGGCCACCGAGGGCAGCATCACTGGTTGTTCTTGCGGATGGTGGATAAGATACCTTTTTAGGATGAAGTAAATATGGAGCAGAGCTGCAGCATCTGGCCTACAGTACAGACACAGACACTGACATCATCACAACAATATCTGGTTCAGTGTCTCTTACGTCATTGTTAGACTAAAGATTTTAGTTCTATTTTATTTAGGTGAAGATCTTAAATCTTGCATATGTTTACAGTTAACATCAGAACAACGTTCTGCATCAGACAAGAACAAAGAGAACCAGAAGGTTTTAATGTGTGATCAGATCACACAGTAGATGGTGCAAATACAACTAAGAAGTACTTTAGATCTGTGGTCCCCAACCACCGGGCCGGGGACGGGTACTGGTCCCTGGGTGAATTGGTGCCGGGCAGCAGAGAAAAAATGTTTCCTCTTGGCCCCATCTGACTATTACTTCCACTTGATCCATACCCATATCAACAAAAGAACTGACCAATAGAATGGCTAGGATTCCATCATCAATAATGCAACTATATTTGATTTGATTAGGAAATATTTTCTCAGTGAAGACAAAAACAATAAACTCAAAATGACCCAAAATGTATCATTGATAAAAGATTCTAACTTTTTATACCGGTCTGGTAGAAAAAAAGTTATAGGCTGTTTGCACTTGAGAAATCCTTGTGTGCATGCACAAGGATTTTCAGGTAGGAAGATTCTATAGGTAGGAAAATATTTCATTACATTTTGTTAACGGGTATTTATCTGCAACGACTTAATGGCAGGTCCAAGGAAATAGTATAAGTAATTTAACCGATCCGTGGCGCAAAAAAGTTTGGGGAACACTGCTATAGATCAGTGTTTCCTGTTGTTTTTTTTTCTCCATAGGGTCCCATATTTGTGGCAGTGGTGGCCTAGTGGTTAAGGAACCAGACTAGGGTTCCACGAGCTGCTAGTTACCGCTGAGGTGCTCAGAGCACTGTCTCCACTCACCGATCCCTGGGCGCTCAAAGCTGCCCACTGTTCACTTTGGTGATGGCTTAAATACAGAGGTTTGTTGTGTGCAGTGGTGTGGATCACAATATCACATTGACCATTAATTGAACATTAATGAGGATATCTTATCGTTAACGTGTTGATATCTCAACAATTAGTATCACCCAAGCTTTAAACAGTTGGTAAACCAGCAAAAATGAGAGTGGACACCAAGGAAACTATGATGCGAGATGACCCACCTGAAGGTTGTGACCCAGTCTTTGGGAATCAGTGCTATACATTGATAGATAGATCTGTATAAACTGGTTAATGAGCTGGACTTGGGTCCAAAAATGACAGTGGACTCCATGATGTAAGATGCCCCCCAAAAAAAGTCTTGTGACCCATCTGAGGGTTGTGACCCAGTCTTTGGGAAGCAATGAGATCGATCGATCCATAGATAGAAAGATCTGTATAATCTGGTTAAAAGTATCACTGAGGTGCTTTGAGAATGGTACCTTGGTGGACACATTTCCTGGTGTGACAATAGCAAGGAGTTTGCTTTCCTGCTTTACTCAAATAAATTTATCCAGTTGTAAAAATTTAAACGGACTACAACAACTGCAGTATTAGTGAGTATTACTCTCTTTCTGTCATCTGTGTTGACACACTGTAGGCAACAAACACACTGCTGCAAACACAATTTACATGTATGGTAAACCTAATAGGATATAAATAGTCCACCTTTGAGTCAGGACACATGTAGACAAACCTGTTTTCCATCTTAGATTATTTTGGATTAGAATTTACATTTATGCGTTTAGCAGATGCTTTTGTTTCCAGACTAACATTATCAAGCATGTTGTTCCCATGGGAATCAAACTCAAATAAAGAAAAAAGAATTCAAGAAATGAATTAGGGTTCAGCTGCTTTACTCGCTAACACACCTCAATGAATGTTACTGGGGTGGATCAGTAAAGTTCTCGAGACATCATTCACCTTTGTTGGACGTGCTTCTCTAAAACCAGTTTTTATCTTGAACTCAAATGCTCCTTTATTTGCTCAGGGAGTGTTTGCTCCCACCTAATGTCTTCAACGCCGGATATGAGATCATCTGTTGTTCTGTGTCGTACAGGACACTAAGTCGCCTTGACGGTTCATATCTCCGGATGTTCCCAGCCAGGTGGAATCCTCAGGTTTTTACGGATAAAATCAACATAATAAACAGTTTACAATGAGCCGTGAGACTAATCCTAGTGGTTGGAGTTGTTGTTGGTACAAAACGTGGACGTGCAACACGCAGCATCACAGTGTTGACATAGGTGTTTAAAGACACTGTGCACATGGAGGTGACTTTTTTTTATTGTATTGACACAAACTGTCTCTATGCTGAGACCACAGTGGTTCTACTCAACTCTGTGTGATCCAACCCAAACCATGTGGGTGGGTACACAGGTTGCCTTATAAATATAGAGGTCAGTGTCCAATCCTGCAGACAATTGTGCTGAAAAGCAATGTAGTGCAGGTTTGTCCGCACATTTTGTCTTTACAATTACAATTTAAATGACCAAGTTATACTTATCTACCTACGTAAAAAGTATTTGTACGGTCCAATACAGGCATGAGCAAACTAAGGCCCGGGGGCCAGATGCGGCCCGTTTGGTTTGACGATGATGATTCTCACTCTTCCAGGTCATGGTCAAGGTATAAGAGTTTTGTTAGGCTAGTAGACATGAAGTTTTTTGGAAACACTTCTGACTGAACTGAGGAATTTTCCTGGATGAGAGGTGAAACGTTTTCCAAAAAACTTTATGTCTGGTTGCCTAACAAATCTCTTTTGGCTTTTTGATTTGGGCCGACAAACTGTATTAAGGTTACTTAATAATTTTTTATTATCATTATACTTCTGCCTTTTTCCGGCAATAGCTTCCCCAATTAATGCAATTGCTTTTTCAATGTCCCCAATAGATGGCGTACAAAATGCTAAGAAACATTTACATGTAATTGTCGTAGTTTACGCAAATGAGGTTGATTTTAGGGTAAAATCTGATGGTGATTAGTGAAGTGATGTCTAAAAATCCATACATGTGGTTCCCATACTGCAGCAGCTAGCCTGCCTGCCTGTTTTGGAAGTCTTGGGTTTGATTCCTAGAGGAACCAGATGCTTAAATGTTGGGCCTCGGCTGTAAGTTGTGTTCTACCTGTTGAGCAGCCATTGTTTGGTGAGATTCTTTACAACAGTTTTTAGAAAAGATCCTTTTTAGGTGTCATGTAGATATACTGTGCTCAGCCTTCTGCTTGTGAAAAAGTTTTGCATGCGAGTTTATTTACACACCGTAACCAGAGGTTCTGCTCACATGCTTTTCCACAACTGACCTACTCCGTCCGATCTCACTCCCCTTGCTCTCTCACTCTGTGATTTATATTCAGCGGGGAACTTTAAATCACAGGTTTTTATCTTCCAGGTCAGAGAGTAAACAAAACAACCCCTGTGTTCAACTGACATCAATAAAAGTCAGTTGGCTGCACTGCTCACATCGTTGCACAACACTGTGTTGCAGAAGCTGGATTCTTATAAAATAAGATTTTTTTTTCCATAACATGTAATGTATGTAGGTTAATCTTCTGATTATATTACAACACACTTTAATTCAGAGCTTCACCGCAGATGAAAGCGTCCTGCACATTACAGAAATCCTCGGAAATTGACGCTATCTCTGCTCCTTCTTTCCCTTTCCCTGCTAATCCACCGTGGAAAATTTTTCATCTATAGACAAAAGAAAGGATTATCGTTTTTTTTTATTATCGATTATCGTTCTACAGTGATTGTAAAAAAATACTCACTTTTTTTTATTTTATTTTGATTTAATGTAATTATAATTGCTAAGGTTTTGTTTGCATGTGATGCTGTAAATCCATCAGGCTGGGATTCGTCACTTCAGGCCTGACAGGTCTGTTTTGTTGTAGATTGTAGTCTCCCCATCGGTGGAGCAAACCTGAGCCTGTGTGAGATGACGTGATCTCCTCAAATCCATTCAGGGTGATTCACGTGGTCGAACAACAATGGATCACTCAGAAGTAAAATGATCTCCTCCGAATTCTGTGGTTGGATGAAGGGAATTTTATGGTTTTTGTTACTAAGATTTTAATATGTTTTGTTAAGATGTTTTGTACCTAAAAGACAAACCTTTAAGTAATTTTAAGCTTAAGGTACTGTATATCAATATACATTATAAATGTATATATAATAAATACAAACACACACACACACATATATATATAATATAAAAAGTTGCTTGTTTTCTAATTTGCTCGTGATAAATCAGGAACAACTTGTTGAGTCAGGAGTTTTCTGGATATTAAAGCAGTTATATGAGTGCGTCTCTTATCACTAGTCTGTTATTCTGACCTTGATACAAGATTAAAGTTTCAATTTCTCTTTTTGTCATTGTGACATTGCAATTTACACCACAGCACACAACGAAATATGGCCTCTTTACCCATCATCAAAGTGAGCAGTGTGTGGCAGCAGTAACTTAGTAGTAGGTAGAGGGAATTGAACCATGGACCTTGCAGACCCAGGCCGCTTCCTTAACCACTAGGCCACCAACTGCCTATGCAAGAGCATCTGAATTAGGATTATGGTTGTGGTTGGATTTAACTAATTGTTTTCAACAAACTATCAGTATTATGCATCAGATACACAGTATGCATGTGTCGCTGGTATATTGATAACATGGTCGTATGCAGTGCTATGTGTCCTACTTTCTGTCCTTATCCTAATTATCACATAACTAGAGTAGAGACACAGAGCTGTTGAATAAATGCATTGTTACAGACAGTGTTCCCGTCACATACTATGGTGTCATTATGTCTTTACTGTGAGAATCCCACGTGCTACATCCAAACAACTTTGTCGGTAGTAAACTTCCTAAGAGGCAGATTGTTCCGGTCCGTGAGCTTGACTTCTAAATATTATTGTTTTATAACATTCTGGAAAGGCGTGAATGGGATGTTAGTATTTTGTATTGTTGTTTGGGCTGCAAAAAAAGTAAAAAAATACACACATACATTACAGTACATTATAGTGAATATTTTAGTCAAGTGGTGTGTGGGTTAATGTGAGACAGTGAGACATTTACTATTATAATAAAATATATTAAAATCAAGTATACTTAATAGTACAAAAATACTTGTTTAGTCATGTTGAGCTGAACACAACCTTTATATACTCCCAGGAATTGAAGAAAGTCAAACTCAGAAGTATACATTTTTTTCTGCCGGTCAACTCACTAACTTATATATTTCAGTATTTTTATTCTTCTTCATCTGCTTGTCTGTTGCCGTTAAGTGGGTCGGGATAGTGCTGTGCTCAGAGCACCCTCAGTGGCAACCTGGCAGTTGGCGACTGAAGAGTTTGCACTGTGGACTTGATGATTTTCTTGGCACACTAATCAACAGCGATGAAGTGTTTTGCTAAAAGGCTTCTAAATTGACTTTTCTAGTTTCCGGCTTTCCGCCTTTGTTTTATGTTTTTGTATTTTTTATTTCACTCGCCTTTTTGGCCTTTTTCTTAGCTTCTGTGCATGATGATGTCGTCAGTGATGGTGAAGCTTAACCAATGACCTCGAACAAATAACACACATCCTGTGGCCTTCAAAGCAGTCTGATTGATATAGCAATCAATATGTCTGAAAGCGTAACATTACCACAACCAACAACAACAACAACAACATGCACTGAATGTTGTGGCTGCAGGTCATGAGGGATGTTTGAGTCAAGTCATGAACCACAGTGACTATTAAATTCATCTGAAAATGGCCAGAAGGATTATTAGTTATGAACATAAGACGGGGCAGGTTACACTCCGCAGTGTAAGTGGAAGCACATGAGTGAGACTTCATGCATTCAGTCTTCCAGTGCTGGTCACATGATGGAGCACGTTCTGATACACCATCATCTAAACAGCAAGTGACAAAGAGAAGTAATCACTCATTAATCTGTTACTGTTTCATTTTTTTTTAATGGTAAACTCTTCAGTAGGCGACAGTGGCATTAATTATCAGAAAAATATTCGTATATTATGTAATATCTATAGTGATTGGTATCACATTTTTCTCTGATAATGAAGACCTGATGGAAGGTGTTGGTTTTGCCAAATGATGTGTGCCCTAAAAAAGGGGCCAGGGGGTGCTAAATGGCTGTATATTCAAGTGAAAGTCACTAGATGGCAGCATTGCAGCTCACCTAATAATTCATATGTTTAAAAAGATAATTAATTGTATATCCGAACTCCCTAGTTGCATTCCTTTATTATAAAGCCAAAGATAAGCCTTCCATTCAAGAATATTTCTATACTATCGAACAATTTTCACAGTAATTTTAACATTTTTAGTTTCCAAAGACAGGTTGTACTTTGTTTCCTAAAAATAACCTATTTGTTTCCTAAATAACCTAACCTAATAATAACCTAAAAATAAATATTTCTCTTAGTAACGTTCTAGTAATTCACCAAACTACAGTACTATACTACACAGTACTACACTATACTATACTGAACTGTGCTGTGCTATACTACACTACACCGTTATATTGTACTTCTCGACTTCTAAAAAAGGAGTGAAAAGTGTTGGACTGAACAACCCCAGAGTGTGTTACTAAAGCAAAAAAAAAATAAGTTTGAGTTTCCTCCAGAACTCAGCTCTGACAGGCTAATTAAGGTCATCTGATTGTGAGGAGAATAAATGAGGTAACTGAATATGACAGCCCTGCTCTCAGACGCAGCTCCTGCCTCAGGCTGTGGAGGCCTCCTGCCTGCCTGTCACTTTGTCAGAAATGAAAAACCTAAAAAAGTGTGAGTGATTCTTTTTTTTTTCTTCTTTCTTTTCTGGTCAAATAGACACCTCCCGTTGTGTCACGGGCGTAGAAACTGAAGTTCAAGGAAATGTTGCTACTGAAAAACATGACACACGGCCGTTAGAAGGTTTTGAGAAGTCACATTGCTCTGTGCCTTTACGACCGTAGCAGGTCAGCAAATACCTTTGAGTAATTTAATACTACAGATGTCATATGAGCTAAAGCAAATGTTTATTCAAAGTTTATAAGGGTTAATAGTCCCAGTTTATACACAGTTCACTGTGTATGTGTGTCTCTGTAGGTTATCACTACAGATTAATAGTAACAATAACTCCAGAAATGAGAAATAGTACTTTATTGGAGTACTTATCCATGTGTATAACATTTAGGTAACCTCATTACGTCATTATTAAAAACAGGAAGACCTTTGGATGAATCATTACAAATTAAATCCAAGACTCAGGCAGTAAAAAATTCTCATCTGGTGGTGATTCAAGTCATACTCTGGCAGGAACAGAGCTAAGTAAATATATATTTATACTTTTACTTTATCTTTTAAATCACATTTAATTGCCTATGGTATTTTATTTCTGGGAAAAGTGATTCTTCCTGTGCCAAAACATTTTCTGTCCTGTTCTAAAATCACTAACTACAACAGTGTAGTGATTTTTTTTAATCGTTTCATTATTTGAAGTCTAGCAGAGATATTATTAAGAAGCACATGTTGAAATGTCAACATTTAGCTTCAGTCCTGGTGCAGTAGTTTGAGGGGTAGAAATGTCTCCTACAGAGAGGGTCTACAGAACTTTATTCAACCAGTAGAACCATGTCCTATGTTCTCATAGCACTCACTGTTGTTCCATTCAACTTTACCCAAGTTAAGACATGCATTCAATGAACTTAAAATCACCAGCATATTTTAACTTAATGTAGTCTTATAAAGGACATTATTATGGAAGTGGAACCAAGCAGCAATAATACATACATAACAGATATACAGTATACATATGCATACATATACATAAACATATTATATAAATCCTTACAAGCATATAAACATATATGTATAATGTTTAGTCCTTGACTTGCACTGGAATTGATACACTCCTACACTCTACACCAGGGGTGCTCATACTTTTTTGGCTTTTTTGAGTTACATTTCAGATGATTATTTTATGAAGTTATTTCTCAGGATCTACCAGCAATTCTTTGAAGTACTACTGGTAGATCCCAATCTACGTAATCCTGCTCTACATACATGCCTATGTCACTCACCTGCACCTAACACTGTGGTAATATCATGATCGGGGACATAAAACTATTAATAGAGTCCGTGTTGCATTTGGTAGCCAAAATAAATGACAAAAAGGCCAAAAACAAACAAACAAACAAACAAAAGAAAACCAGTCCTTAAACCATAAACCTAGTACGTACCTTTTAGAAGAGACCTAAGCAAACTAAGGCTCGGGGGCCAGATGTGGCCTGTTTGGCTTTGTTATCCGGCCCACCAAACCTATCCAAATTATACCATCTTTTTTTTTGTTATGCTTCTGTCTTGTCCCTGCAGAGCCATCTGAATAGATAACCCAGTTTCATTTTAGCCTTTGACATGTCATTGTACACTGATTGTTCTTGTGTTTCTTGCTGGCTAACCACTGTCCACGCCTACTCTTTTGAATTTGCTTACATGTATGGCCAGTGTTTTATTATCAGACAATTTGAAATTAAAGTCAATGCATTTTTATTATTTGTATTTTAGTCTACTTTTTTTTATCACCATACTCATTAAAACTGAAATCTGACAAACTGAAAAGGAGTCGGGGATCTTTAAGCCTGAGCCGTGTGATTATCCCAGTGTGTCGTATAAGGAGGAGATTAAAAATAATCTTGTAAAAGAATTCTCGAGCCGTCACTTTAACAACTCAATGTATTTTCTTAGCCGTGCTCAGTGAACCGCTGCACAGCCTGATAATCCCTGTGACCAATTAGAAATATTTATACAGACACCCCGAGGGGACAGAGTCAGTGCTGCCTCTCACATCAGAGTTGATTAAAATTACAGACACATTTATTTAATCATTTTTCTTGCTTTTTTTACCCGCAGAATTTTAATGTGTTGTCTGCAGATAAAGGCGTTCCCACAGTCTGACTAAATTAAAAAAGAGTTTTGTTAAGCAGCATGTAAAGGCCTGTGACTACAGCACCATGTGTTTAATAACATAGCAAATATGAGCCATGTTTTGACTTTCTAATTGTTTTAAACAGTGTTTTAATTGTTACTATGGCAAATGTTCCTGTAAAAATCCAGTTTTGGAGACTCCCAGTAGTTTTCTGTAGACTGAAAGGTCAGTTCTTTCTCTCTTCAGTTTTGGCTGCGGCTGGAGCCAAGTTTCCTAGACACAAGCTCGGAAGAATTTTTGGGGATTTTGCTGCATCAGAGTTTAACATTCTGGACCCAGTAATGAAACAGTGGAAGTTTAAAGGTTCAAACACAAATAAAGATTATACTCACTTTTTTCTTTTGCTTTTTACAAAGACTAAAATGGTGATCAGAGGCGTCACACTCAAATTCACAGTGGGTAAAAGTTAAAATCTGGGACAAAGACATGGAACAAACTTAATATTTAATCACAAAGTGACTGTAATTGTTCATGTTTTCTCTTTGTTAGATACAGTATAAATATAAATCTTTAGTTCATCTGTAGTTTTATATAGTGGTTATTTACTAGTGGGATCGAGTAGGACATATATAATTACACCACGGGCCAGATTTGGCCCCCGGGCCTGAGTTTGACACTGTTCTATTCAGTCCATTGAAATTAATAATTCCAGTAACACAAAGATTTTGATCTGTGATAGAAGACAGTCAGCTGTGCCGAATGGAAAGGTTTACAGGACAGTTGTGAGACCAGCCATGATGGATGGATTAGAGACACTAGGAATAGGTAGAAGACAGGAGACAGAGCTGGATCTTCAGGAGAGACAAGGATGGACAGGATCAGGAATGAGGTGATTAGAGACAACACAGACAGGAAGGTTTGGAGAAAAAGCTAGAGAAGACAGATTGAGATGGTTTGGACATGTTCACAGGAGGGACAGTGGATAGTGAGCTACCAGGAGATTGATGAATGCAGTGAGGGAGGACATAGAGACAGTTGCAGACAGAGTAGAAGATGGAGAGGACAGGGGGACAAATGGATAATGTTGGCTAGCTGTGTGAATCCATAAATAAGGGACAAGCCAAAAGGAGGAGAAGGACGATTTCAGAGGTAAATTATTGGAGTGGAGGGACAATGAAAGAGTATTTTGTAAAAAAAAAAAAATAAACCACTCTGAGGATTCCTGATTGGAGCAGCTGTCAAAACTGTGAAAACCCGTTATCACCTCTGTGTCCTAACACCTCATCAATTTCTATTCTCTCTCCTCTTCATCCAGAGTCATCAACGCTGGAAAAAGCACATTAAATGAGGATCAGGCCTGCTGCGAAGTGTTGGTGGTCAAAAGGAGAAACGTTACGGCCAATCGGACCCCCCCAGCTCGCAGGAGATCTTCGCTGCCTAATGGAGAAGGCCCGGGTCTACGGGAAAACCTGGTGGGTGAAGTGACATTTATACCCATGTATGTTACAGATGATACATTTCCAAGTATTCATAAATTACTCTGTGTTGGTATTTTTAGTCATCCAGTTGTAGGCCAGACACATCTGAAGGTTTTAAATAACTGACAAAATGCAGGTGAACATGAGATGAAACACAGGTCTCCAAACTCCCAGGAGTCCGTGTTGTTCCTGCATCCTGTCCCATCAGCAGTTTGTGGGATCATACAGTGCAGTACAGTGTTCATTACACGCGCAGCTCTGACTGCTCTTACAGGGAAACGGAAGAGGAGAGTGAATATATTTACATGCAGAGAGGGGAAAAACAGGGAGAAGGTAAAATTAGCGCAGTCAACAGAGTACGCAGTGTTCTGTACAAACGGAATATTTACAGGCGTAAACTTTCTTTGTATTCGCAGGACTGTGTTTTGGAGGAATAGTAGATCTGGGTGATTCAAGAAAACTGGGATTTTTGAGAGATTCTGTTACAGTTCAGTTTAAATACATCCGTATACAGGGAAAATCATTTAAAAGCTTAATAAATATAATGAAGGTTTGTTTTACACTTGTTTATACATATGGTTAAATATTGAGATGCTAAAAAAAAAGCAATTATTTCTTCCAAACACATTCATTCATTCATCTTCTTCTACTTGTCCGTTGCTGGATTGCAGAGGCAGCTGGTGCCACCCATTTGGCATTACACCATGCTGTGAGCCTTCCTGTGGGTGGTGAGCCCACCAGGGGTCTCAAACTCCAATAAGTTGAGGGCCACCACCCACACAATCATTTCACTGAAGGGCTTATCAGCTTTCAGTGTTCAATATAAAAGAAAAAAAATGTAGTAAAAAATTCAGTTTCCCATAGATTCTGTGTAAAACAACACTGAACCAGTGTGGATCAGGAGACTGTGGATCAGGTTTTTGAGAACTATAGGATTTACCATAAACAGCCAATCTATAAAATATTATTATAAATTCAACTTTCACTTCAAGGTGGAGGCCGCAAAATATCGTTCCGGAGGGCACAATTGGCCCACGGGCCGCAGATTGAGACACCTGCTCTAAACTAAACAAAAATAAATTTTCTGTGTAGTCTGTGTAGTCAATATTCATTTATAATAAATAATAATACTATTTAACAGTTTTATCTATTGATAACTCTCACCATTTCTCCTGTGATCTGGTCCCCTACCTCCACATCAGTGGTCTTCGTCTAAAGCAGGCATGGGCAAACTAAGGCCCGGGGGCCAAATGCGGCCCGTTGAGCTTCTTAATGCGGCCCGCCAACCTTGTCCAAATTAAATAATTAATGTATATTTTCATCTTACTTCTGCCCTTTGCATGCAATGCCTGTGTTTTCCCAGTAAATGGTGTCATAAAGGGTATTAGAAATGTAGCATTTTAGGTTGCCAAATATCTTTAAACGACCGTCCATTTTTCTGCTCTTGACTCGGCCCTTGTGTACAATTTTAGGACCAGTTGTGGCCCGCGAGTCAAAAAGTTTGCCCACCCCTGATCTAAAGGTATCCAGAACGTAAAATAAAATACAAAATAAAATACAAAATAAAATACAAAATAAAATAAATAGACATATGGACCAATGATAGCAAAGATCATCTTGAATCTTCTACCTGATAAAAGAAAAGAGAATCAAAAGAGACGCTGAAACAATTGTACTCAATCATTTATCTTCTTTCTCTTATCCAATACTGGGTTTAAGATATAGCAGTCTCCACGACTGCCACCCAAATCACACTGCTCCATAGTGGAATTGGCAACTATGATCAGAGCACTTCAGTGGCAACATGGCATTTGGTGAAATTGAACCTGAATCCCAATGGGCCCAAGTCCGCTTCCTTAACCACTAGGCCACCACTGCCACCACATTTGTACTTGACCTAAATGTTATATATTTTATTATCTTTAGGAACATCTTGAAGACCTGAACTTCCACTATTGGGCGCTGTTCGATGGCCACGCAGGCACAGGGGCGGCAGTTATGGCCTCTCACCTCCTCCATCACCACATTGCTCTGCACCTTCAGGATGTGATGGAGATCCTTTGCACTCCAAACATTCCGCCTCCAACATGCCTGGGTGAGGAGCCTATGGACCATCATCTCACTCCGACGTCCCAACGGGCCCTCAGCAGGGCTGCTTCCCTACGGGGGGCTGCGGGGGCCCCTGGTTCACCCAGCACGGCTCCGACACGCTTCTTTATGGAGAAGAAAGTTTCACACGAGAGTCTGGTGATTGGTGCCATTGAGAATGCCTTCAAAGACATGGTGAGCTCAGTGCTTGTTCATGAAGTTTGGATGGAAAAAAACGTTGTTTTGCAAAGTAATGTCTCAAGAAGAATAAGAATTGTCTAATATTGGCATGGGCAAACTGAGGCCCGGGGACCGGATGTGGCCCATTGAGCTTTTTAATGTGGCCTGCCAACCTTATCCAAATTAAATCATTTATTTATGTTATCATTTTACGTCTACCTTTTCCCTGCGATGCCTGCGTTTCCCCAGTAGATGACATAATAAAGACTTGTAGAAATTTAGCATTTAGGTTTTACAAGGCATTTAACTGAGTTCTATCCAACGCTCTAACTTGGTTTGGATCGAACTGAATCGAATCAGATCGGATCGATACTTTATTAATTGTTATGAATCGTTCCTGAATCGGATCGTAGCCTGTGAATCGAGATATGAATCGGATCGTTATGTGAGTTAATCGTCACACCCCTAATATACACTATATATATATTACGGTGTGCAAATTACTCGTTTTGGATCGATTTGGATCGGACTGAACTGAATTGGATCGAACTGGATCGGTCGTTTGATATTCTTTATAGATCGTTCCTGAATCGAATCGTAGCCTGTGAATCAAGATATGAATCGGATTGTTATTTGAGTGCATCGTCACACCCCTAATGTTTCCCAAACCCGTCAGAAATATACTATTACCGGTAGTTAAATTAATTAAATCCTGCATCTAAACATCA
>JAFBJS010012267.1:0-17874 GCA_016785265.1 Paraplagusia blochii
TTTTTATGTGTTCGGCTTATTCATTGTGCCGCCTTGTGGTTTTCTTGTTTGATATGAATATTGCAAACAATAACTGAAAAATATCAATTTTTCCACAGAGTATTGCTTCTATTGTTGGAATCACTTTGAACCTTGGTGTAAAATATACCCCAGTGTTAAACATATCCCAATGAACAAGATACAGTTGTATTCACATAATCTTTGGGACCCTTATACGTAATGCTTCAAAAAAGTATTTTGCATGCCTTATAGGAAAAATAAATCTCTTCAGTACAACACATATGAGTGTATATATTAACAGTTTTGCTATGGTTAGACTTGTGTGTTTAACAGCTTCAGACACTAATTTCTGACAATCTCTGATTATTTACACTTGAAGCTATTACTATTCCAAGAAAATTGATCAGAAAACACATTTGAATTTAATTCTTTTTTAAAATTGGCTCTGCAAACAAAAATTACTTCCCCAAGCTGGTTATAACAGCAGACGCCAAATATAAATGTGGTAACATTACCATCTAGTGGCAATTTCAGGTAACAACACAACTAGAGCATCGTTGACTGTTGGAATCAATTTGACCCTCGTTGTAAAAATATACCCCATTCAGTGTTAAACATATCCCAATCAACAAGATACACCTTTTTTTACATAATCTTCGGGAACCTTTCACGTAATACTCCAAAAAAGTAGTTTTCATGCCCCATAGGAAAAATAAATCTCTTCAGTACAACACATATGAGTTGTACTTATGAGCTATTAGCACATATAAGCTGTTACTATTCCCAGAACGATGATCAGAAAAAGCACTTGATATTTATCTTTTTTAAAATTTACCCTATCTCTTCAAATAAATCATAAAGTATAATTCATACAAAGCACGGCATAAAAATAAAATAAATAAATAAAGGGAAATACATTGGAATAATAATAGCTTCATTTTGAAAAATCACAGTGTGAGAAATGAGCCCTCATTAACCCTTATTGCTATTACTATTGTGTTTTGGTTTGTTGGATATTGTTCACTTACCAGCCGAGAAATAATTCGCTGCAGCCTTGCAACCACGGCCACAACCACACTGCAGCTCCCTATGCTTAAGCAGTGACAACTTGCCGCTATCCTTGAATCTTCTGGATCTCAGGAATCTTTCATGAACAAAAGTTTCTGATTTACATATGGCCCATTTTGTGGGAAATTCACGTTAAAACTGTTTTGTATTGATATGAGAAGTAATTCAAATACATTTTCAGAATATAGAGTGTTGTAAAATGAACGTTTATTGACAAACAATAACTCATCTCTTTATATGTTTTCTTTATAAATGTAATAACTGTATGTTGTTTGTATGTCTTTGGCTTATAGAGTGTGCCGCCTTTCAATATGTAAAAGTAATAACTTTATGTTGAATTGATTCCTGTGTTCCGAAATGGCATTCTCACGGTTTATAAAGCCTGATTCCGACACTGCAGGTATTTTCATGTTTTGGGCTAATTTATTGTGCCAACTTTCAAAATGTTTTGGTAGCATATGAAATATTAAATTTACAAACAACATCTGAAAATAATATGTTTTTGAGGTATTTTCTATGTTTTCATCTTAATTATTGTGTTGCCTTAATGTGTTTTCTAGCATATATACAACTAAATATTGTTAACAATAACTGAAAAATGTCTCTATTTGTTTTACCTTGTAAAAGTAATAACTTTATGTTGAATTGATTCCAGTGTTCGGAAATGGCTTCTCTCGGTCTGAAAAGCACGATTCCGAAACTGCATCATTTCAGAGGTATTTTCTGTGTTTTCGTCTTAAATATTGCTTTGCCTTTCAAAATGTGTTTTCAAGCATGTATACAAATAAATATTGCAAACAATAACTGATAAATATCATTATTTGTTTTACCATGTAAAAGTAATAACTTTATGTTGAATTGATTCCAGTGTTCGGAAATGGGTTTCTCTTGTCCTGAAAAGCACGATTCTGACACTGCATCATTTCAGAGGTATTTTCTATGTTTTCGGCTTATTCATTGTTCCTTCTTTCAAAATGTGTTTTCTAGTATATATACAAGTAATTATTGCAAACAATAACTGAAGAATATCTTTATTTGTTTTACCTTGCAAAAGTAATAATTTCATGTTGATTTGTTGCCAGTGTTCCGAAATCTCCTTCTCTCGGACTAAAAAGCATGATTCTGAAACTGCATCATTTCAGAGGGATTTTTTATGTGTTCGGCTTATTCATTGTGCCGCCTTGTGGTTTTCTTGTTTGATATTGTTAAACATTACAAACAATAAACAGGAAATATGAATTTATATAAGTAAAGACAAGTATTGTGTTGCCTTTCCAAAGGGGTTTTCTAGCATATATACAAATAAATATAGCAGGCAAACGCTGAAAAATATCTTTATTGTAAAAGTAATAACTTTATGTTGAATTGTTTCCAGTGTACCGAAATGACCTTCTCTTGGTCTGAAAAGCACGATTCCGACACTGCATCATTTCAGATGTATTTTCTTTGTTTTCATCTTAATGATTGTGTTGCCTTCCAAAATGTGTTTTCTAGCATATATACAAATGAATATTGCAAACAATAACTGAAAAATATCAATATATTTTATTTTGTAAAAATAATAACTTTATGTTGAATTGATTCCAGTGTTCGGAAATGGGTTTCTTTTGTCCTGAAAAGAACGATTTCGACACTGTATCAAATCAGAAGGTATTTTCTATGTTTTATTTTCTTTGTTCTCGACCTATTCATTGTACTGCCAATATTTAATGCCTATTTTGTAAAAATAATAACTTTATGTTGAATTGATTCCAGTGTTCGGAAATGGGTTTCTTTTGTCCTGAAAAACACGATTTTGATACTGTATCATTTTGTAGGTATTTTTCTGTGTTTTCGTCTTAAATATTGTGTTGCCTTTCAAAATGTGTTATCTAGCATATATAAAAATAAATATAGCAAGCAATAACTGAAAAATATCTTTTTTTATTTTATCATGGAAAAGTAATAACTCTATGTTGAATAGATTCCATTGTTCCGAAATGGCCTTCTCTCGGTCTGAAAAGCACGATTCTGACACTTGCATCATTTCAGAGGTATTTGGCTTGTACAGTGAGCCGCCTTTCAAAATGTGTTTTCAAGCATATATACAAATAAATATTGCGAACAATAACTGAAAAATATCTTTGTTTGTTTTACCATGTAAAAGTAATAACTTTATGTTGAATTGTTTCTAGTGTTCCGAAATGGCCTTCTCTCGGTCTGAAAAGCACAATTCTGACACTGCATCATTTCAGAGGTATTTTCTATGTTTTCGGCCTATTCATTGTTCCACCTTTACAAATGTGTTTTCTAGCATATAAACAAATAAATATTGAAAAAAGTAACTGAAAAATATCTTTGATTGTTTTACCATGTAAAAGTAATAACTTCATGTTGAATTGTTTCCAGTATTCGGAAAAATGGGTTTCTCTTGTCCTGAAAAGCACGATTCCGACACTTTATCATTTCAGAGGTATTTTCTGTGTTTTCGTGTTAATGATTGTGTTGCCTTCCAAAATGTGTTTTCTAGAATATATACAAATAAATATTGCAAACAATAACTGAAAAATATCATTATGTTTTACCTTGTAAAAATAATAACATTATGTTGAATTGATTCCAGTGTTCGGAAATGGGTTTCTGTTGTCCTGAAAAGCACGATTCTGACACTGTATCATTTTAGAAGTATTTTTCTGTTTTCGTCTTAAATATTGTGTTGCCTTTCAAAATGTGTTCTCTAGCCCATATACAAATAAATATAGCAAGCAATAACTGAAAAATATCTTTTTTTATTTTATCATGGAAAAGTAATAACTTTATGTTGAATAGATTCCAGTTTTCCGAAATGGCCTTCTCTCGGTCTGAAAAGCACGATTCTGACACTGCATCATCTCAGAGGTATTTGGCTTGCACAGTGTGCCGCCTTTCAGAATGTGTTTTCAAGCATATATACAAATAAATATTGCAAACAATAACTGAAAAATGTCATTATGTTTTACCTTGTAAAAGTAATAACTTTATGTTGAATTGATTCCAGTGTTCGGAAATGGGTTTCTGTTGTCCTGAAAAGCACGATTCTGACACTGCATCATTTCAGAGGTATTTTCTATGTTTTCGGCCTATTCATTGTGCTGTCTTTCAAAATGTGTTTTCTGGAAAAATACAAATATATATTCTCAACAATAACTGAAAAATGACCTTATTTGTTTTACCTTGTAAAAGTAATAACTTTATGTTGAATTGTTTCCAATGTTCCGAAATGGCTTCTCTGAAAAGCACGATTCCGAAACTGCATCATTTCAGAGGTATTTTTTATGTGTTCGGCTTATTGATTGTGCCGCTTTTCAGAATGGGGTTTTTAGCTTGATTTTGTTAAACATTACAAAAACTAACTGGGAAACATATTTTGAGTTTTAACTTTTAAAAGTAATAACTTCATAAATAACTGATTCCAGTGATCGGAAATAGGATTCTCTCGTTCTGAAAAGCACAATACCGACACTGCATTATTTTAGAGGTATTTTCAATGTTTTTGGTTTATACAGTGTGCTGCCTTTCAAAATGTGTTTTCTAGCATATATACATGTAAATATTGTAAACAATAACTGAAAAATATGTTTGTTTAATATTACCAGGTATCATTAAAGACTCTATGTTGGATTGATTCCAGTGTTCCGAAATGGCCTTCTCTCGGTCTGAAAAGCACTATTCTGACAATGCATCATTTCAGATGTATTTTCTATGTTTTCGGCTTATTCATTGTTCCGCATTTCAAAATATGTTTTTTAGTATATATACAAATAAATATAGCAAGCAATAACTGAAAAATATAATTTTTTATTTCATCATGGAAAAGTAAAAACTTTATGATGAATTGTTTCCAGTGTTCGGAAATGGCCTTCTCTCGGTTTGAAAAGCACGATTCTGACACTGCACCATTTTAGAGGTATTTGGCTTGTACAGTGTGCCGCCTTTCAAAATGTGTTTTCTAGTATATATACAAATAAATATTGCAAACAATAACTGAAAAATCTCATTATGTTTTACCTTGTAAAATTATTAACTATATGTTGAATTGTTTCCAGTGTTCCGAAATGGCCTTCTCTAGGTCTGAAAAGCACGATTCTGAAACTGCATCATTTCAGAGGTATTTTCTAGGTTTTCAGTTTTTACAGTGTGCCGCCTTTCAAAATGTGTTATTTTGCTCGTATACAAATAAATATCGCAAACAATAACTGAAGAATATATTTAATTTTACCATGTAAAATTATTAACTCTATATTGAATTGATTCCAGTGTTCCAAAATGGCCTTCTCTCGTTCTGAAAAGCATGATTCTGACACTGCCTCATTTCAGAGGTATTTTCAATGTTTTCAGCTCATTCATTGTGCTGCCTTTCAAAATGTGTTTTCTAGCATATATATAAATATATTTTGCAAACGATGACTGAAAAAAAATCCTTATTTGTTTTACCATGTAAAAGTATTAATTTTATGTTGAATTAGTGTTCCGAAATGGAGGAAGCGTCTAGGGAGAGGGAAGTTTGGGAATCCCTCCTCCAAATGATGCACCCGCGACCTGGCTCCGGATAAGCCGGTGAAGATGGATGGCTGGATATTATTAAACAATTCAACGAATACCTGTGTAATGTGTTTTATAGTTTCATCTTGTAAAGTTACTTTTAGAAGAAATAGATATTTTCAAATGTTTTTTATAATGTTTAATTACGTATATTATGGCTAGAAAAACACTTTTTAAAAGGCGGCACACTCTATAAGCCGAAAACATAGAAAATACCTTTGAAATGATCCCGTGTCAGAATCGTGCTTTTCTGACACGGGAGAAGCCCATTTGGGAACACTAAAATTAATTCGACATAGAGGTATTACTTTTACAAGGTAAAAAATAAAAACACATTTCCCAGTTATTATTTGTATTATTAAACTATATCTCGACTAGAAAAACACATTTTGAAAGGCAGCACACTATATAAGGCGAAAACATAGAAAATACCTCTGAAATGATCCCGTGTCGGCATCGTGCTTTTCTGACCGAGAGAAGCCCATTTCAGAACACTGGAATCAATTTAACATAGCATTATTACTTTTACAAGGTAAAAAATAAAAACACATTTCCCAGCTATTATTTGTATTATTAAACTATATCTCGGCTAGAAAAACACATTTTGAAAGGCGGCACACTGTATAAGCCGAAAACATAGAAAATACCTCTGAAATGATCCCGTGTCGGAATCGTGCTTTTCTGACCGGGAGATGCCCATTTCGGAACACTAAAATCAATTCGACATAGAGTTATTACTTTTGCATGGTAAAAATAATAACACATATCCCGGTTCATATTTGCATTATATGTCGGCTAGAAAAACACATTTTGAAAGGCAGCACACTGTATATAAGCCGAACACAGAAAATACCTCTAAAATGATGCAGTGTCGGAATAGTGCTTTTCAGACCTAGAGGCCATTTCGGAACACTGGAAGAATTCAACATATAGTTATTGTTTTTATATAGCAGAACAAATAAAAATATTTTTCAATTATTGTTCGCAATATTTAATTGTACATATGAGAAATACCACATTTTGAAAGGCGGCACAATGTATAAGCCGACAACATAGAAAATACCTCTGAAATGATTCAGTGTCAGAATCGTGCTTTTCAGAACGATAGATACCCATTTCGGAACACTGGAATCAATTAAACATAAAGTTATTACTTTTACGTGGTAAAACAAATGAAGATATTTTTCAATTATTGCTCGCAATATTTAATTGCACATATGCAAAATAACACATTTGAAAAGAGGGCACACTCTATAAGCCGAAAACATAGAATGATGCACTCTCAGAATCGTGCATTCCAGACTGAGAAAAGAACATTTCGGAATCATTTCAACTTAAAGTTTTAACTTTTACAGAGTAAATAAAAGAAAAACATTTTTCAGTTTTTGTTTGCAATATTTAATTGTATATGTGCTAGAAAACACATTTTAAAAGGCGGCACACAATTGCCACTAGATGGCAATGTTACTCACTTATATTAGGAGTCTGCTGTTATAACCAGCTAGGGGAAAATGAGTAATCTTTGTTTGCCGATTGGCGGTAAATTTCGAAAAGAATTAACTTCAAATGTGTTTTCTGATCAATTTTCTTGGAATAATAATAGGTCAAGTGTAAATAATCAGAGATTATCAGAAAATAGTGTCTGAGGCTGTTAAACACAAAAGTCTAACCATAGTAAAAATCCATCCAATGCAAACAACTGTTTTATAATGATGTGTGTATGCACAAAACAATATCAAACAATTGTGTTTATTGAATATAATTACTTACAAGATATGCAAGCACTTTTCGAGCCTTCCAACCAGAACCACCGCAAGAGAGATATGACTAGTTCTGAGCTTGATTCAAAATAAAACTGTTGTCTTTTTGTATATTTAAGCGTTGTTTAGGATACATAAGTGTTTTGAATTCATAGGATTTATTCACATTGTTAAGAATGGTTGAGCTCAGTATCCAAAAGTCATAACTGAGGGATAATAGCAGGCGATTAATAAAGTTAAAGAAGTGAAATGATCAAATGTTTTTTGTTGTTTTATGATGATGATGGTTAAAATGATATAACAGAAAAAATAATGTTATGATCAATATTATGATTCTTAAAAAAAAGGTGAAATGATCAAATGACTATTGTTTTTTAAGGGGCTGATGGTTGTTTATCGTTATAATAGAAAAATATGTGAGAGGCATGAAACAGGTTGAGACATGTCCAGGAACGTAATGGTGACGCAAAGCAAGGCCTAGAGGAGGGGAGAGATCTGGAGGACAGGGCATGGAAAGAACCCAACATGGCCTGATGGGGGAATGACCAATAAGCGATTGTAACGTAAAATGAAAGAGAGAAAGAGAGGGAGAAAGAGGAGAGAAAAGGCATGAATATAGGTGGAAGAGTATGGAAAACTTCAGTTCATGCATCGCCCAGTCCCTGGACGAAGGATGGACTCACATCCCGGAATCAGGACCCTGCTCACCCTCGGAGAAGACTCATCTCCCTTAGTAAGTTTAAATAGAAAGAATTGGACGACTCAGAGAAAGTTAGACTGGAGGAAGGAAAGAAGACAACGAAGATGAAGAAAAGACTTCCATCCACCTGTGAAGAGGACCCTCACTTCTTTTCAGTTTAGATAGGAAGGATTGGATGACCCAGAGATAGTTAGACTAGAGGTAGGAAAGAAGACCAAGAAGAAGAAGAAAAGACTTCTATTCACCTGTGAAGAGGACTCTTATTTTTCTTCAGACTAGATAGTGATTGGACCATAGAAATAGTTAGGTTGACGAGAAGAACGGAGGTAAGAAAACTCTCGTTTATTATCAGAGATAGGTGTGGTCGCATAGTGCACCACGGTTACTTTGGCTACTCACTGCGGTGTGCTAGTGACGGCAGTGGGGGGACACCCAGAGGGACGACAGTTAGAGGCCGGAGCGAATCACCGCGCCCACTAGGGGGGTCAAGAAGGAGCGAAGCGAGGAGCGCTCCCCTCGTACTAGACGAGGGGGGGAGTTGTTGGCGGGGGAGTAGAGAGTAGTCGCCCGAACAGGGACTTGAGATAATTAAATAGGGAAACAAGAGATAAGTGGCTTCACAAGATAAAACAGCATGAGACCCAGTGGCTGCCAGTGAAGATATCTTGGAGGGATTCCCTGAGGCTGTGACGTCCCAGGAGAGGACAGCAGCAGGAAGCCAAGACAGTGGCTGGGAGCAAGTTCTGCTGAGGTCGTCTTAACCTAAAGTTGAATCGTAACTCACAGCAACCGCAGAGGCGGGTGAGTTTAGATAGTTGCACAGATCACAGAGAAGTGAGAACCACACAGAGGTGAGAACCCAAACAGATGAGAGTGCAGAGTAGCCAGAAGAGTCTAAGAACCTCACGTACCTGAGCGCGCCAAAGGACGGCATTGGAACTTAGACAACCCGATATCATAAATCATGCAGGCTGCAACATTATCAGCAGAGTCCATAGATGGCGCCGAAGAAGTTGGGGAAGCAACAGAGAGATGTCCCCTATTGGTAATGGAAGACGGAAAAGAGATGAAATGTATATTAGTCCCATTAGGGCCAGGTTACCAAACATGGTCAAAAATGCTGAAGGATGTAGTCGATTTAAAGTATCATGAAGAAGACAGACCCAAGGCCAGGCAAATATTAGGAGAATGGTAGAAGAAAGAAAGTGATTGCACTGGTTTCTATGCCGGGACCTGGAACGGAAGAGCCCTCACAGTTATAAGAAGCCCCAAGATGGACAAGGTGAAGAACTCTGATGGAGAAGAGTGGATGAGATAGTGGACAGATATTTTGAAAAAGTATTCTGGACAAATAGATGGGTTATACAGTCCTAGAGCAGAATATGATGCAGTTGTAAAATTGATGGCCAAAGTATCAGGTGTGAATGTGAATATATATCTGTATATATACTGTATATGTACACCTGACAAATTCAAGCACAAGAGCCATGGCTAAATACCACGACCACAGCCCACAGAGAGAATGATTGAAAATTGCAGCTCATGAAAATAAAGAAGCAGGGGGAGACGAAATAGATGATGAGTCTAGTGTAGTAGAACTACAGTCCCGGTTCAGAGAGCAAGACGAGGAAGATCAGGAGGAAGAAGAAGCCAAAGACCCAGAAGAAGGAATGTCAAGAAAGAAGAAACAGGAACCGCTGGAACAGGACTGAAAGGCTTAATCCAGGTCAACCTTATGCACTCAGTATCATCACCATTAGACCGTAGTGATGTAACTATGTATACACCGGTGGCAAGTAAAAAACGAAATCCAGAGAAAGGAAGAGAGCGCTATTCTGACTTAGAACAGATGAGACAGCGATAGGGGGGAGAAAACTGTTGGTCTGATAGTGTAGACACACAGGTTGGAGAAAAAAAGAAAAAGAAAACATGCAGAAGGCCCAAGGACAACGAGGAGGTAGAAACGAGGCCTGCTTTAACGACGATACTAAATGTTAAAAAAATAACTGAACAGAGAATCTATCATCTAGAGCAGGGGTTTTCAAAGTGTGAGGTGCGCCTCCCCTGGGGGGTGCCAGAGGGCTTCAGGGGAGGCGCGGTGAGAGAAAAAATAAACCTGACAAGAGGCAAGATGGATCCATTTTTAGTATCAAAAGTTAAAGAGGACACAGAGTCTGGGGTGAACAAAAAACGGAGGAAGTATGACCCTGATTATTTAAAGTTTGGCTTTTCATTTATTGGTCCTGATGATGCTCCGCTGGCACTGTGCGTTATCTGTAACGAGGTGCTAGCTAATGACAGTATGCGACCATGTAAACTCCGTCGTCATATTGAAACCAAACACCAGAGTTTAACGACCAAGCCGCGGGAGTTTACAAAAACTTAATGAATTGCGGTCACAAAAGAAAGTTATTGAGGCGTTTGGCACTGTGAGCTGAAGGGCAACCGAAGCCTCATACCGCATAGCCTTACGCATTGCGAAGGCGGGGAAACCTCACAACATTGGTGGGACATTGCTCCTCCCTGCTGCCAAAGATATGTGTTCGGCACTAATGGGCGAAGCTACTGCTGCCAAGCTGGACGCCATCCCGATGTCTGACAACACCATCCAGCGCCGCATTTCTGACATGGCAGCTGATGTGAAGCAACAGGTGCTGGACGCTATGCGGGAGAGACTTTGCTTCTCCATTCAACTGGACGAGTCCACTGATGTTGCTAACTGTGCACAGCTAATGGTTTATGTACGCTTTTTTAAAGAGCTCGGTGTCCAGGAGGAGTTTCTATTTTGCCATCCTCTACCGGCTCGCACTACAGCTGCAGAAATCTTCAAGGCTTTGAATGACTTCATTCAGGAAAATCATATTGACTGGAGCCGCTGTTGTGGAATATGTACTGATGGTGCGAGGGCAATGACAGGCCGCCACAGCGGTGTGGTGAAACAGGTGCAAGCAGTTGCTGCTGTTTGGTCGCACTGCATCATCCATCGCCAGGCTTTGGCGACCAAGAGGATGCCAAAAGAGCTGTGCGCGGTCCTGGATGAGGCAGTAAAAATTGCCAACATAATTAAATCACGGGCCATGAATGCCCGTCTCTTCTCCATCCTCTGTAATGAGATGGGCGCTCACTTCCATCAGCTGCTCCTGCACTCCGAGGTCCGGTGGCTGTCGCGGGGCAAGGTCCTCACCCGCTTGTGTGATCTGCGAGAGGAAGTCCTCATGTTCCTCGCCGAAATCAACTCCCCAATGGTGAAGCTTATGTAGGACGCAAAGTGGGTTGCAATGCTGGCCTATCTGTCTGATATCTTCAACCGGATAAACACACTGAACGCCTCTCTGCAAGGCGAAGAGTGCCATGTCTTTCTGGCACACGATAAAGTCTCTGCATTCAGGAAGAAGTTAGATCTGTGGTGTGCTCGGTGGAAATGTTCCCAACCTTGGAGGATGTAGTGGAGAAAACAGGACTGCAACCGGACTGTGTGCAACAGGTGGTGTTTGCACATTTGAAGGGTGTGGAAGTCAGTGAGTCCTCTGAACACCAATCACTCAGATAAAGTTAAATACAGAGCTTTATTTTCCAGCTAGTCAACAGTTGCCCGGCCGTACGGCTTTGTCAGCCTCACAGACACACAGAGCTCAGTCTCTGCTCTGTCCAGTCCCACACAGCATGTGTCTCTTTGTTTGTTCGTCATCTCCCCCTCCTTGTGAACCCGGCTCCTACTTATGACAGGAGAGGAACAATTAGTGGAAGTGTCACCACCTGTGCACAGTGCAGCATCAGCCTTGCCACTCACCTGCTCTCTCAGCTGCAGCTGTGCGCTAACCACTGCCTCACCCTCACATACCTCCACCGCTGGACTGAGGCCGGCAGACTGTCCGGCCGAGTGAACTCCCCCGCCCCAGGAGGTAATAACGCAGGGCGCCGACTGCCCATCTGATGGCCAAGCACTCCTTCTCCACAGTACTGTACCGACTCTCCCTGTCGGACAGCTTCCGGCTGATGTAGACGACGGCTCGGTTGGTGCCCCGCACACGCTGGGACAACACTGCCCCCAGCCCTCTGCCCAACGCGTCAGTCTGCAGCATAAAAGGGAGAGAAAAATTAGGGGTAAATAAGAGTGGCTTACCACAGAGAGCCCGTTTCAGCTGCTCAAACGCCCGCTGGCACGGCTCCGTCCACTGGACCGGATCTGAGGCACTCTTACGGGTCAGGTCCGTCAGGGGGCTGGCCAGATCTGCAAACTGTGGGATGAATCGTTGGTAATATCCCACTAGCCCCAAGAACTGCCTGACCTCCTTTTTAGACTTGGGACGTGGACAGGATGCGATCGCTGCTATCTTATCCAGCTGCAGACGCACCTGACCCTGCCCCAAGCAGTGTCCCAGACACCGTACCTCCCTCCGTCCCTCCCTCCATGGCCGTGAGCCCCGCCTGCCTCAAGGACCGTAACACCGCTGTTACGTGCTGCATGTGTTCTGCTGTTACGTGCTGCCACTATGAATGATGACATCATCCAAATACGCAGCAGCGTAGGCAGCGTGTGGGCGGAGCACTCTGTCCATGAAGCATTCGAAGGTGGGCGGGGCACCAAACAACCCGAACGGCAGTGTAACAAATTGGTACAAACCGTACAGAGTGGAGAACGCCGATTTCTCCTTAGATTCTGGCGATAAGGGAATCTGCCAGTAACCTTTGGTTACTTTTGGTTGGATAAACCTTTTGGTTTATCCAATGTCGTATAAAATTGAGCCGTACCAAGCTGATCCAAGAGTTCGTCCACCCGGGGCATTGGATACGCATCAAATTGTGACACCTCGTTGACTTTCCTGTAGTCAACACAGAACCGGACAGACCCGTCTTTCTTACCCACCAGAACTACGGGGCTGCTCCAGGCGCTGTGTGACTCTTAATAATTCCCATTTCCAGCATCTGTTTTAGTTCCTTCTGCACCACTATACGTTTGTGCATAGGAAGACGGTACGTTTCTATGTGATGTTGTATGAGAGTGGTGCGCCCTGGAAGAAAGGAGAACACATCAGAAAATTTCTGTTGGAGCCATTCCACGTCCGCTTTCTGAGCCGATGTGAGGGATTTGTCCCCCAGAGGAGAGCTCGGACCAGGAGCCCCCACTGCCGGACCGAGCTCATCCTCGTCTCTCACCGTCAACACCAGGGCGACCGCTTCTGGCTCCACCCACCCCTTTAACAGATTTAAGTGATAAATCTGAGTGTCTCCTCTCCTATCTGAATGCGCCACCTCATAATCAACATCAACCAACTCTCCGTGTAACTACAAAAGGTCCCTGCCACTTTGCAAGCAGCTTTGATGCTGAAGATTGGAGGAGCACCAGGACTTTATCTCCTGGTGAAAAGTGCCGCAGCTTAGCTCCCCTGTCATACAGGCGCCTCTGACGTTCCTGAGCCCTGGGCAATTAACCCGTGATTCCTGCCCGAGTAAGTGTAGCTTTGCTCTAAGGTCGAGAACGTATTGAATTTCATTTTTACTTGGGCTTGGACCTTCCTCCCAGCTTTCCTTAAACAGGTCCAATAGCCCCTCGGCTTTCTGCCAATTCAAAAGGTGAAAACCCCGTGGAGGACTGGGGAACCTACCGCACTGCAAATAACAGGGGATCTAACCACTTATCCCACCTTGGACTGTCCTCCTGAATGAACTTCCGGATCATAGATTTCAGCGTCTTATTCAGCCGCTCCACCAGCCCGTCAGTCTGAGGGTGGTAGACGCTGGTCCGAATAGACTTGATACCTAATCACCGGTACAGTTCTTTCAGCGTCCGTGACATGAAAGATGTTCCCTGATCTGTCAGAATCTCTTTCGGGATTCCGACCCGCGAGATGATCTGGAAAAGCGCATCAGCAACACTCTTTGCAGAAATATTACGCAGCGCCACGGGTTCCGGATATCTCGTGGCGTAGTCTATGACTACCAGAACAAACCGGTACCCACGTGCACTGCGGTGAAACGGCCCGATGAGGTCCATTCCAATACGCTGGAACGGAACCTCCATCAGCGGCAGTGGCCGCAGCGGCGCACGCTCAGTGGCGGGTGGGTTTACCATCTGGCACTCAGGGCATGACGCCCAGAACCGGCGCACATCCTCGTGAATACCAGGCCAGTAAAACCGATCAGTGATGCGGTCTAGCATTTTCTGGTTGCCCATGTGAGCAGCCATTGGATGATGATGAGCTGCCTGGAGTATAACCTCCCGGTGACTCCTCGGTACCAACAGCTGGGTGCACGTGCCGCCGCCACGCGTCTCCTGGCACACTCTGGACAATCTGTCCCTGATCATAATAAAGTACGGAAATGATAATGCAGACCCAGGTCTCAAGCTTCCTTCACCACAGCCCGTCTATCAAAAGCCCCGGATGGAATCAGAGGCTGCTGACAGCCTGAATCGAAGATTGGCTGATGTATACACCCCTGGATCCTTACCGGAACGCTGTATGTCCCGCTGGATCGGGGGAGGGGCGCTGGGGTTCTGTCCACCTGGATCACTGCCCGACCTCCAATGATGGACCATTTTGCTGCACATGACCCAGCTGTCCGCCCCCCCAACACTCCTGCCCAGGCGTCTGAGCGGGTCCCTGTGGGGTTGATGCGGCACTGCATGAACCTGGAACCTGTATGCGACAAGAAGAGGAAAGAAGAGGAGGGATTTTCTGCTCGGCCCGGTGCTGGAGAGACTCAGTGGTCACGTGAGAGGGCGCTGTCCTCCGTCGTGGCATCGGAGTGGGGCGGACCCTGGGCGTCGTGGCTTGCGCTCCTGGCTGTAGGAAATGAACCGCAAGATGGTCCTCTGCCAGGGTAACCGCCTCCTGTCCCACACAGCATGTGTCTCTTTGTTTGTCCGTCATCTCCCCCTCCTGTGAACCCGGCTCCTATTTATGACAGGAGAGGAACAATTAGTGGAAGTGTCACCACCTTTGCACAGTGCAGCATCAGCCTTGCCACTCACCTGCTCTCTCAGCTGCAGCTGTGCGCTAACCACTGCCCTGCCCTCACAAAGGGGTTGCGTGAGCAGTTTGGAGAGGAGACCTTGGCAAATCAGTGGGTGAGAAATCCATTTTCTTTCCCAGCGATACCCGGTGATGGACTGATCATGCAGGAGGAGGAGGCCCTTGTCGAGCTGAACTCTAATATGGACTTGAAACAAAAGTTGAGTGAGGTGTCACTTGCACACTTCTGGCTGTGTGGGGAGACAGAGTTCCCCCACCTCACCAAAAAGGCTGTGAAGGTGTTCCTCCCCTTCACCTCCACTTACTTGTGTGAGTGCGGGTTTTCCGCATTGGCAATGATTAAAAGCAAGTACTGGTCTCGGCTGCAGGTAGAGGATGATCTGCGTTTATTCCTTTCCACAATGCAGCCCCGCATCAACCGCCTGTGCGCATCAAAGACACAGACTCATTGTTCCCACTAAAACAGAGGTGAGCAAAATAAGGTGGCAAGATTGGCAGTCGGTTTATTGCTGTCATGATGTTGAGACCGCGATATGGAAAGCAGCCCTGTACATGGTGCGCAGTGATGCTGAAACTCTGACCTTGTTGTGTTTATTATTTGATTTGAGTAATTGCACAAAGATGCCTTAAATTGAATGTATTCAAAAAGATATTTAAAAAGACTGTTAAAAACCGGTGTTAAAATGTGTTTAAAAAAGATGTTAAAAGTGTTAAAATAAAAATATGTTTAAGAACATACAAACATGTTTAAGATGTTTACAAAAATAAAGATGTGTATAACATTTATTGTTTTAAACCTTTTTTTCCTAAGTGGAACATACAAAGCAACAATAACAGTAATAATAGTAATAATAATTGGGGGAGGGGCGCGGGGGGGGGGGGGGGGGGGGGGGGGGGGGGGTGCGACATGCTTTTGAGTGGGGAGGCTCACTATCCCACATCCCACACTTTGAAAACCCCTGATCTAGAGGGAGAGTTAGAAGATGTAGGGACAGACGCCCCTGTCTCTTATACACATCTAGATGTGTATAAGAGCCAGGTTAATAAGTGGAATAAGTTTCTCTTCTTTATCTAACCGGGTTGGCTCCCCGAATGTCAGTCATATGAACTGTCGCAATAATAATTGGGGGAGGGGTGCGGGGGGGGGTGCGACATGCTTTTGAGTTCCCTTAGGGGAGGCTCACTATCCCACACTTTGAAAACCCCTGATCTAGAGGGAGAGTTAGAAGATGTAGGGACAGACGCCCTGATAGCTTTCGCTAATAGTATGTAGAAGATTCATAATACAAAATTCAGAAGCGGACTGAAAGAAGCGGCTGGAAGAAACTGGGAAGATGGGGAAAGAAGATGTCAAAATACATCTGGCTAAGGGAGAAGTAGTAAAATTGCCATTTTGAGTATGGAAAAACATAAACTGGTTGATTGAACCCTATGATCTAATACAGGGTCCTATGATCTAATACAGGGTCCAAATTAGATAATTTATTTATATTATAATTATACGTCTGTCTTTTCCCTGCAATGCCTGCATTTCCCCAGTAGATGACGTCATAAAGGCTCTTAGAAATGTAGTATTTTGGGTTTTTTTACATGACTTTTAGATGCCATTTATGTTAGTTCACAGTAACGCTCCATCCTTCTGCTCTTGACTCCGCCCCGCGTCCAATTTTAGGAGAAATTATGGCCCACGGGTCAAAAAGTTTGCCCACCCCTGATCTAATAACACCTAAAGACTTAAATGAAATACACGGAAGAACTAATAATTCCCTGCCCTGGAGGACGAGAGTGGAAAGCTTGAAAAGCAGCAAGGTGTGTCTGAGTAAACCTTTACAATCACAACAGCATAGAGAGTGATCTTTCTCACACAGGGAAAATCGGACTTAGAAAAATACTTGAAGCAACTTATCTGGCACATTTTAAGAACAACTATGGATACTTAGGCCCCAAATATGCACACAAAATTGAAAAGTTGCTGCAGTGCTTGAAGCTTCAATAAAAGAAGAAAAGTAAAAAGAGCTAAAATTGTAACTGACAGCTTTTACTGTGCACAAGCTCAGAAAATCTGTCAATATGGGAGAAGAATGGATTTGAAGGAGCAAAAGGAAGAACGGCGGCGCATCAAGAATTATGGGCTAAAACAGCTGAGTTCTAGGACTTAGAAGTAATTCACTAGAAAGCCCATGCCAAAGGAGGAACACATTGGCATTGAAAAGATGAGGTTGATCGCTATGTGCAGCAGCAACGCATCAACCTCGTTTATATCGGGAAAGGGCACAGTACTGTACACCTAAAGGCAAGGTGGTCCCAGAAGGAGCCGTGGTGAGGTATTGGAGGCTGTGCGCGAGGACCTAGGACAGGGGTATTCAACTAAGACGGCAAGAGGTCCAGTCAGAAAAAAAATATTCAAATAAAGGTCCGGAACATCATGTCCAACTTGCCAGAGTGTTATGTATACTATAATATACTATAATATTATATATATAATATACAGTATATATATATGTTGGGAGCAGAAGTGGCAGCGCTCTCATATGGAGAAAGAGAAGGAGAGCAGCCAGAGAGTGACACTGGAGGGGGGAAGCTGATAACAAAACAGCTGATAGAGCGGCTGCAGCTGACAGAGGGGAAGGAACTAAGTTTATATTTTCTTTCCGCAGGAGAGCCACAGACAGCTAAGAAGAGAGGAAGATGGCAGAGCCAGATCCTCAATCAATCAATCAATCAAGTTTTATTTATATAGCCCACATTTACAAATCAAGTTTGTCACACAGGGCTTTACAGGGTTGGTAACATCCTCTGTCCTTAGACCCTC
>JAFBJS010012270.1:0-28237 GCA_016785265.1 Paraplagusia blochii
CTTCGGTTTTCGATTCAGTTTTTGTCATATCAATTATAGTTCAGTACCAACGTTTATCTCAGAAGAATCAAAGCTAAAATTGAAACTTAATCCAATTGCTAATAAAAAAAGTATTTTTTTACATACATTTCCATCACAAATTTACTCAAGGCAGTCATATTAATCCATCATGAATTTTTTATTTACCATAACTTGACTCAAAATTACAAGGCAGACTCTAGTTTTAGATTTTAGATTTTAGTGCCATGTTGTTTTTACATTTGTTTTACGTGCGAGTGTGTTAACTCGCACATAACCACGTAAATACGTAATCACCTGTGGTGCATGAGCTCATGTAAAGTTTTTGGGAAAAGAAGGAAAAAAAGATCGATTTTTGGATTTATTAATCGATATCGTCCTATTAACAAAAAAATTGATTAAAATCGAACGATTTTTTAACCCAGCCCTACCATCAACATTATAACAGGGGGCGCTGCAGAAAATATATAATTAGTAGTAATCCTAAATAATTAATGAGTTGTATCCAAAAGAAAAGCCTGATATCTGAAAGATTGTTGCAAGTAAACATTATGACATCAGTGATTTAAATAACATGGCATGACAAAATGTATGCCTTTATGATGAAGACGTTCACTCTGAGCTATGATGCAAACCACATCTGTCATAGGAAGAGAACTGGGACATTTATCACAACATGTAAAAACCATTTGCAATCAAACATTAGGAACCAGTTGTCTCCGACGCCTACACAATGCCACACACACACACGAGTGATTTCCTGTGCCGCAACCCCCAGCTGCTTTTGTCATTAAAGCTGCCATGAGTTGCATGGCTGGCTGCAGGAGGTGTAGCCATCCATCAGCACAGTGCCAGAGCTCTGCCATTAGGAAACCATCTGCAAGCAACAGCGCTCCATTGGCACTAAAAGTCTGAAGAGGGCAGGAGGGAGGAGACGGGAGAAGAGAGATCCCCGTGTTCAAGGCAGTTGGGCATGATGGATATGAACCATTACCGACAACGCAGTCGAAGAAGGAAGAGAGCTAGTCACCGTTTTATATTTGGTCATTTGTTTGGACCAAATCTTGGCCACAACAACTATGAACAGGGGATGAACATCGCCGGGAGTCAAAAGGGAGGTAGAAAAAAGTTTGTTAGAGAGACTGAGGGCACTGGCAGATCATTGTGTACACAAATACCAGAAATCATTCATGCTCTGTAGAAACTGAATCAGGTATGAGCAAATCTTTTAACTCACAGGCCACAATAATTCCTTAAATTGGACACAGATGGCAGGGTAAAAAAGCAACTCGATGGAATGTCTGTGTGAACTCAGATAAATGGCATTTGAAAGTTCCACATAAAAGATAAAATTTTATTAGCCTTTAAGGAGAATGTGGGAAAATGCAGGGAAAAATACAAATTTAATCACAAGAAAAAACAATTTTATAATTGGTCAAGTTTGACAGGGTGGATTACAAAGGTAAATGGGCCAAATCTGGTCCCTGGGCCTTTGTTTGCCCATGAACTACATGGCAGAAAGGCACTTGACCAAGTGGGATTTTTTCACAAAGGATACTCCCCAGGGAATAATAAAGTTCTATCTATCTATTTATCCATCCATCCATTCATCTATCGTAAAACTGGACAATCTTATGTTCTGAGTTTCCAGAATTTATTTCTGTACTTGGCTGAAATCTTACACAGTCAACTGATATCAGCTTGGAAACAACATTTCAAATCTTTATTTGTCTACAAAAAGATTTTCAGAAGCGACCAAGATGGAAAGGTTAAGAAATAAGCTGATCTGAGTTTAAAGCGGGACAGTTCAGAACAAAGGTGGAGAAAAAAAATAAGACCTCAGATAATTTTAAGGGAAGTAGTGACACAGGGTATGTGGATGTTTGGTGTAATACTAAAGGAGGCCAGAAAAACGGTGACGTGCTTGCAGATAATCTGCTCTGCTGACCCCTACATGGAGCCAAAAGAAGATGAAAAACATTTGTATCCAGCAAGTTGAAAATTATTTAATCCTCCAGGAAACTAGGTGTCCAGATAATCTGATTACTCTACGAACAGATTTTCCCATGCCAAAGTTTTTCCGGGCATTATAATATGCAGATTCATGCTACAACCTAAATAGCACCATAGAGTGTGGAAAGAGTGTTTGTATCACTGCACAGAGACTGGTTTAATTAAATTTCTTCACTTTTTGATATACAGTACTCCGCAGGGACCTGCAGGCCGTGTAGGAAAACTACAACGATCACTGGTCATAACCATTAAGACTACCCTTCAGTATACTACACGCTGTAAAGAATAGGAGGTGGTAGTCCAACCCAATTCTCAATGGTATCAACAAAGCAATATCGGAGCACAGAGTACACCATATTGCATCATGGGTAATTTACGACCTCCAAGTACTATATTAAAAAGTTTTGATTCAATAGATACAGAAGATAGATAATACTCTCAGACTGTGTGTAATACAATTACTTTACATTAAGCTTATTGAGTCACGTCCCTGGATTTCCTCTTCCTTCTGTTCTGATGAACTCTCTTTGACATGTGTCAAAATAGATAGAATGAGACAGAAGGAAGAAAGTAAATTCTCTCCTTACTAAATATATGTAGTTGGTGGTTGAGGAATTATCCCTCAATGTAGCAGAATTATACTTATACATTAAGGCCAAAAATGTCCTGTAAAATACTGTAGATCCTGACAAGTCCAGACTGCATGAGTTGAGACTTTGTACCTGAGAAGTGGCTGGAAGATCACTGTGATGTTCCTGGCACCTGGTTTACACACAAACTTCATTTCTCCACCTTCAATCAAGTTGTCATCAGCACCACCTGAAAAAGGAACGGAGCACAAATAACATAAACCTGTCACAATACATCTTTGTGGCTGAGGGTGTATTGACTGAGGCCTGTGAGAATAGATTTATGGAGGAGCCAGCGAACACAACTACCACATTAAAATAAAACTGTGTTATACACAATGACAATACAGAGGACAGGGTGAGATGGAAATTGTTGACTCGCTGTGGCAAAAAAAAAGGGGGCATAGACATCCAATGACAATGCCTGGGTAGAATTTGGTATTGGTACGCAAAAAATCTAAGTAAAATTGATTTACCTGAAGACTGCAAGCTGAATTCCTAATTTTCCCTAGGACAGTGAAGGCCCCACTCAGACTGCTGCTTACCTGGGAGGTCCTGTTAGCAGTAGTTTGATTACGAGAAAACCATGGACCAATTGCCTTGGTGTACAGATGTTGTCTATTTCCAATGTACAAACAAAGTTTAAGGCAGGCATGGGCAAACTAAGGTTCGGGGGCCAGATGGGGCCTATTGAGCTTTTTAATGCTCAAGCTGGCCTGCCAACTTTGTTCAAATTACAAAACTTATTTATATTATCATTATACCTCTGCCTTTCCCTGCAATAATGTACTTCCCCAGTAGATGGCATCATAAAAGCAATAAGAAATATAAAATGTTCAGTTTCATACATGACTTGAACAAGGCCCTGGGGCTGGATGCGGCCTGTTGAGCTTTTTGATGCGGCCCACCAACCTTGTCCTAATTACATAACTCATTTTTATTATCATCATACTTCTGCCTTCTCCCCAGTAGATGGCGCCATAAAGGGAATTAGAAATGTAGACATTTTAGTTTTATACATGACTTTTATATGCCATTTATCTTCATATGAATGATGCATCTTTCTGCTCTTGAGCAGGACCTGCGTCCAATTTTAGGACCAGTTGTGGCCCGCGAGTCAAAAAGTTTGCCCACGTCTGGTTTAAGGGGTTCTACGCAAACAACTAAACGTCTGTATAAACTTTTTTTCTTCAACATTTGATCATCTGCTGATTCGTAATGCGTTCTGGACAGTTGTAATTAGGAGCGTTTGGGATGTAAAATGAAGTGGGTAAGTTGAAATGTTGGACAGAAATCACACAACAGAGTCATCCAAAATTCTTCATGGTTGTAAGGTTTTATAAGGGTGCGTGTGTGTGTGTGTTCCTGTGTGTTTCAAAACTGTGGGACAAAGCCTTGCTCTGCTGCTTCTTCTGTTTCATTTCCAAATCCAATCTGGCCTCACGGAGCTCGTATGAAACGACACAAAAGCGCCCACCATCGTGCGAAAGCCCGTTCAGCATTACCTGGGCAGCCAGCGTAGCCTTGCATTCAAATGTATATCAGGCCATTGTTCCCTTTGCTGGGCTCCATAACACATTTCTAATGGAACAAGTTTCATTTGAAAAGTCTGAGGTAGACAACACTGGCAGTATTTTCATTTTAATGACGAGAGAAGCTTTCATTCAGTCCAAAAACTTCAAATCAAGGTTTTCTGATTATGATCTGTGCGGGGTAAAACTTGCCGGCACAGTAGAGGGATTTTCACATTGCTAAGTAGACTGAAAGATGAGGTCCTCTTCTGATTCCAGCACTTCATCTATTCATTCGTTCTTTGGTGCCAATTCAATTAAGACTCAATTACAAGCTCCAAAACAAAGCTGCAACCAACGCACTCTCCTGCTCATCCTCCTCTCATCACCCATCAGTCTCACCTACCCTCTCTATATGATCGTCAACAAGGAGGAGGTTGGCAAAACTTGTCTTTCCTCAAGTTCCACTGAATAATAACAGGTCCGACGAGATGGGGCTAACTTTTCCTTCTTGCTTCAAGACACGAAACTTGCAACTACACAAACTACACAATGTGTCTAGGTCTTTCACGGAGACGGTGACCAATTTAATTTCATGCTCTAAACATCTGCATCTGTGTCAAACAAAGGAGCGGGGAAAAGACCTCATTGATCCGTGGGGTCCGGAACCAGCTGCCAGTGGGTCGTTATACTGATGAATATTAAAACCCACAGCATAAATATGTATGCGGCTTCTCAACGTTGTCTAGACGTGTGGAGCAGATGCAGGTTTCAGGTCGAGGATGCCACAAAACTGCTATCTACCGTGTTTCTCCATAAAAAGTGTTACTTTGTCTGGGAGATGTCTGCAGATCTGGTTTGTTGTTAAATGGAGTATCTAAGGACATGAATTTCTTCTGGTCTGATCCAGGATTTCTAGGAAGGGTGTATAATGGAGTGGTGCTCAGTCGGACGCACCAAACAAATAAAATGACACATTCTAATGTGACCAGATCCCCTCTCTAGGGCCACCGCCTTATTTGTGAGACACAAGGTAAGAGACACAACATCCATAAAACATTCACAGATGATTGCCATGTCTAAATCTGCACAGGTCATTTGCAGGGCGCTATAGCTTAATCTAAAAATTTTCATAGATATTGTATTTCCCCCCCGCACACACCAAAAGCTCCGACACCCAGACTTCCCCTTGAGCTGCCTTAGCATGCGCTCTCAGGCCACATGCAATCAAGTCAAGCAGTGACTTAGTGAAATTGCATTAGCCACACTTTCTTGGATTTGATGAGAAACAGGTTTGATCCTGTGATCAATTCCGTTTCCTGCTCAGATTTAGGCAGCGGAAGAATGAATGTGTGACGCCTTCTTTAACACACCACGGCACCTCTTGGGAGCTGGTGTGTTTCTGTATTCATACCGGAGTGTGAGCCTGGGTTCAAGCTGGGGGTATCCAGATTGAAGGAAAGAAACAGTTGTTTTACAAGTTAATTTGAAAAATTTTTTTGTTTGTTTTTAGTCGAATAAAGTCCAAAAGACATGTTTGAAAGAGGGCAAAGAGCTACCAGAAAATAAAGTATCAAATTGGAAATAACTGGCAAAAATGAATTGCATGTTCAGGGCAACCAAAACACCCAAGTCAGACCTGTAAACCTTGTTTTCTTCTGTTTTTACATGACAATAAATAATAAATCTAGACCGCTATTGTAGGTGGAATCTATTGTTTACAGGTATCTGGCACCACAATGGGAATTCTGTCCTTTCAATAATAGAAAGGTCAATTCAAGGGGATCAAAAACCTCTATGGTGACTGTTGGATGGATTCTTATTGGTAATGACAGGAGAAGTGATTGGCGTAATTGACTCACAATCATGTCACTCACACAGGAACACACAACTAATACCACTGGTTGCAAGTCTATAGTAATACTCACACAATCTTCAAGTAACTCTCTAAGTTCCCAGGTATAAATAATTCATGGTATAAATTCATAGTATTTCCTGTACAAGAGGTAGAAAATTTAAGCAACAGGATCATCTAGAAATTGAGCACTCTGAAAAAGATCATTTTTACTCAATGAGAAAATCTGCCTGTTTCCAGGAAAGCGACACCAGAGGTGAAGGAGTCCATAATTATATTTTCCAAGGACGCAGCAGATACTTTTTAATCACTGAAGTATTTGAAAAAGTGGAGTATTGGCAGCATAAGTTGAGAACTTATAAGAATCAGCCCATGACTGAATAATGCATGACTCTTCTGGTCAATTCTGGGCAAAGTATTCTCGTCAGACTCTCCTCATGTCTGATTGGGTCTTAATGTGAGCCCTTCTATTATTAAAATTAATTTAATAAGACGTTGTCTGCTGCCTCAAACCAAGCAGGAGACTAAAGCCACTCCTCAACCGAGAATAAACTGCATAAATAAATGATTGTATAAATAAATTCAGGTGTAAATTAAGTTGGATCAATTATTAAAGGTGTCACCGTGGCAGAGAATGTGTCTCCGTGGTCTTGAGTTTAATGAATGCACATCTGTCAGTGGCAGAATGAAAACAATGCACTCCAAGAGCAGGATGAATATTAATTGTGTAAAATATATTTCTGTAAGAAAGCTATGGCAAGCCAAACTTGTACCATTTTCCTCCATTTTTTGACATTTTAATGAAAAATAAGATTGCTGTATTATCCAACAAGAAGCTGAAGGACATTTTGCTGCCACTGTGTCCTAAAACTGTCAGCGTGTATTTTCCCTCAGGGATTAATAAAATATTGTGATCCTGATTCATTAGAAAGATTTACATACTGTGAGTGATTAGATGCCTGTCCATTTTATCGCGTCTTTAGAACTCCTTTCAGCATAAACACAGATTTTCAGGAGGGTCGGTCATCAAAGTCTGGTCTTAATGAGGCAAAACTAAAAATATTTGTGCCTGCAGTTTTTTTTTTTCTTTTAAAAATTGGATCTAACTGAGGATAAAGGTTAAGGTTACAACGTTTAGAGCTTTGCCTTTACATATTCCTCATATATCTCTTGTGATTACAAAGGGAAATATACATTTAGAGCAAATGAGCAGAAACATTTATAGATACAAATGACAATTGAATGATATCCATAAACTTTAGTCAATTATATTCTTTCATTTGTATTTTCAAGTGCTGCTTCAGTGAGCACTAAAGCACTAAAATTCAGTGAATACATCTCACCAGCAATAACATTTCACTTCTTCTTCCCCCTGTCCTACGCCAGCGGTGTCCACACTTTTATGTCTTGTGAGCTACTTTTCAAATGACCAGGCTGGAGAGATCTACCTAGATTGACAACTCTAAACATTTTTACCTATATAAACAAGATACTTTTCTTTACATTGTCATATAACATATTTGTTATACTGTCTAACACAATACCTTTATGATTCCCACTTTAGTCTGGTGATTAGTATCTTGAAACATAATTACATCTGTATTCTTCATTACTATATATTTTTAAGTTTTTGCTCAGGATCTACCAACACTCCTTTGGAGATCTACTGGTGCACCCAGATCTACCTATTGGACACCCCTGACCTTTAGACATTGACTTTGCTCCAAATGGAAGGTACCGTATGGTTGAACTGTATTTATTTAGAAAAATACTATCATCATGTTCTGTAGTTGAATCTGGTCGGTCTTAGGGAATAGTTTACTTATTTTTAGTTTACTTATAATTTATTTATAATGGCTTATGACCAATCAATATCAATATAATATACTGTATATATCATATATTATTAGTGTATATATAGATATACGCATACATATATATTTACATATATTTATATATATTTACATATATTTATATATATTTACAAGAATAGCACTACTTATGTTCTAATTATCCAATAGCAGTGAGCATGTATATCGATACGAGTCGAGAACAAAAAATCCAATGGTCCAGGAAACCCACCTCTGATTGGCCTCAGCAAGGAGGCAACCAGGACAGTGGCCTAGTGGTTAAGGGAGGGGACTTGGGTCCACAAGGCCCCCGGTTAGAATCCCCCTACCGCCAAGTTACTGCTTAGATGCCCTGAGCATGGTATCTTCGCCACTCACTGCTCCCCGGGCGCTCATTAACTGCCCACTGCTCACTTTGATGAGCATGATGGGTTAAATGCAGAGGCCAAATTTCGTTGTGCACTGTGGTGTGAATCACAATGACAAAAAAATGAACTTAATCTTAACCTTCACACTGTAGGCACTTGTGTTTTTACGGATCAAACTGTGGTGCCTGAGGCGTGCGTACTCTTCACTAGTTGTGAAGCCACCACTATAACTTCCATAGATACAGTGTTCCATGGATACATAGATCACAGATACAAGATCTCTACCATGTCCCACATGACCTTCACCTACCCCTCAACTCCAATCTGGCTTTTTCTCCTCCCTCTCTGTTTTTTCTTTTCTTTCCAATCAGCAGCGCTAAGATTGAAAGCAAACACACAGAGGTTCCCAGGCTCCAGTCGACAATAATAACAAGACCAACTGTGATTAAAATTAGCCTCAAACTGACAAAAACACACAGCAAAACATTTCCTTCGTAATGATTTCTTCACTGTGCAAACTACCAGACTTCTGTTGTCCCCTGTGTCAATGGTGTTTGTCTTCACCTCGCCTTTAATATTAAAAAGCATTTACTTTTTCAATTATTTCTTCATAACTTCTCCAGCGTTTTATTGGACTCACATTGTGTTAATACAGATAAATTAGACCTTGTGTTTCTTATAATAAGTCAATCCTGGTGTTATTTTTTATATAACTTGACATGTTTTGACGGTGGTCTTTCATTATGGTTACATCAAGTGACTCTTATGAAGAAGATTAGAGCTTACTGTCAAAACGTGTCAGGGTAAAAAAAAGAGTTGACTGATTAGAAGAAACTTGGATGATGAAATCACTCTTGATGACTGATGTGTCTTAGAAATAAAAGTGTCATAGTCCAATAACTGTATGAAACTAAATCAAAACTTAGTTGTGGTAGCTTCAGATTTTGGTCATTTCTATGGTTTGAATGCAAACAGTTCACGCACAAAACAACTTGAATTTGAACAGAGAAATAATGTTTCCCTTTGGCCCCATCTGGCTATTACTTCCACTTGATCCATACCCATGTCAACAAGAGAACGTAACAATAGAATGGCTAGGATTCCATCATCAATAACGCAACTATATTTGATTAGGAAATATTTTCTCAGTGAAGACAACAACAATAGACTCAAAATAAGAGTCATTGATACAAGATTCTAACAGTCTGGTAGCAGAAAGTTATAGGCTGTGCGCACTTGAGAAATCCTTGTTGTGTGCATGCACAGTTAATTCGGGTAGGAAGATTTTATAGGTAGGAAAATATTTCAGAACACCAAATATTCACTTTTATTAAGGGATATTTATCTGCCACTCCTTAACGACTGGCCAGTGACAATAAAAAGTTTGGGGAACCCTTCCTTGGTGACATCCAGCTTCGGTTCAATAAAAATCTATTCTAGGTAGTACTCAAACAACCATCTGTAGATTAGTTAACATTGAAGAAAGCAGTGTTTTGATTACAAATTTACAAACCCAAAGCTTGAGTGCTTGTCCAACTACGACGGCTCTACATATTTACTCCTACACAACTGTTTAGGTGCGCACACTGTGGTAAAACGACAAGATTATTATCAGAAACCACAGCACATTCTCCACATTATCTCCCTGTTCCACTTTAATTTCAGCGCCGCTGAGCTGCTGTTATTCCATCACTGACCCCACAGCAGTGAGTGTGTCTTCTCGCCAGAGACAAATCACATCTTTTAATGTCACTTTGACCACTTTCATCAGCTTTGCTGCAATCTACGCACAAATTGAGCCCAATGATTCAGAGATGATAACATGAGTAAAATAACCACAGGACATTTTCCTGCAGCAGTGTGTGCCTGTTTTCTCCCGATGCAAAGGTCTGCCGCATATTTGCTGCCATGCAAAAACAGGAACACAAGCTTCCCACGGTAATAACCTGTCAGGTAACACAAGCCTCTGAGGTTTTCAGACAGAAACGAAGCAAGTCACGCAGGTACGACGGTGGAACACGAGGGGGAACGCCACTTCCTGGTGATATCAAGCCTAGCGTCACATCATATATGTGACATAGCCTTGTATTCTGTGAATGAACACGCAATTTGGATAATGATTAGGGAAGCTCAAACAACACCAACAGGATGTGTTACTTTTCTACATCACCGAGTTTGTTTTTGCTGGTGGTGGTCCATTGGACAACTAATCGTTAAAATGCAATTAGAATGTTGTTGTGAATGTGTGAATGTTTCAATCAATCAGTGCATCAACCTGTGCCACTGTGTTGGTTCCACTGATAAACAGAAGCACTTACTTATATCAGTATGCATTCATGTGGTAGATTTTCTATAGATTGTGCACTGTCCAACTTCATTTCTCTTTTTCTAGATTCTTATGTAAATGAAATGATTTTTAATAATATCTTAGAAGAAGAAGAAAAAAAAAGAAAGAATATATTTAATATATATTTTAATCGTATATGTTTTAAACTAATTGGGCAGTTGGTGGTTAAGGAAGGGGACCTGGGTCCACAAGGCCCCTGGTTCGAAACCAGTGCGTGTCAAAACTGCCCTGAACATGGTCCCCACACACTGCTCTCTACACCACTGCTCACTACAGTGATGGGTTAAATGCAGAGGCATAATTTCCACAAGGATACTCCGGAGGGATTAATAAAACTCTAAAAAAAAAATAAAAATATACAAATAAAAATTTAAAAAAATTTAAAATATTTTGAACTATTTTAACCCTTCTAATACAGTTTCTGATTTCTGATGTTAAACTACACAATCAAACCCAACTCAAGCAACTCCTGTGCAATTAGAATAAATAAAATGCAACATTATCTCATGCCAAAGCATTAGACAATCGTAGTCTCCAATTGAATGCAAATGTCTACATATCTTTATGTTGTGTCCCTAGTTAAAGAAACTACACGTGCAAATATTCACAGTATTTGAATTGATTTTCTCCTTTTAACTTGGCTGTTTATTCTTGTAAAGGTCGTTCTCACATTTGCAAAAACCTCAAGATGACACCAATATCTCTGCTAGACAGCAAACATTAATCACAAATAGAATATCAATCTACGAGATTTGAAATGAGGAATAGAAATAAAGACAGTGGCATCGATCTGAGATAAGTGGCCGCCTCTGACAATGCAGGCGTCGTGACTCCGTAATCATTATTGACTTTTTTTTTTTTTCCCGCAGCCAAACCTCCGTTCCTTCTCAGGGTTTGTTTATGAATGGGATTAATCATAATTGCAAGGTCGGTTCAAGTCAGGAATTGACCGCTCCACCAGATGAATAAACAACAAATTAAGATTTCAATAATTGGAAAAATTGAATGACTGTTAATGGGAGTTGGTGATTTAACAACACAAAAAGGATTTATTGGCTCCTTAAAGTGTAGACAAAGCACATGTTCACTTAAAATTAAAAGAGAACATTTTGGTAATAACACCTGTACCAATTATAAAACATACTGAAGCCACATGTACACAAACAACTGCAGATGTACAATGAAAACACACACACACACTAACACACTCAAACCAACACTTGGCTATTAACATCTGCTAACCCCAGCCCTGAAATCCCACCCATCATTACCCCCACCTCAATGTCTCCCACTAGACATTTTTTTCCATTTGCACCTCTGCTCCATCCCATCAGTGTTGGGTCGTACAAATCAGCTTGACAGGAAACACCACTTCTGTTTGCCCTGAGCAGGCACTTCTCCTCCTTTTCCCTGTTCCTCCTCCTCCTCCTCTCATGGGAGTAAAGTGCTATTACATAAACAAGGAAACCCCAAACCAACGTCAGCTTTTTTTTTTTTCACCCCCCTGTGCACTAAAGTCAAGCCGACAGGTATTGTCAGGTGTGGAAGACTATTTGTGTTTGAATTGCTTACATGACAGAGTCAGACGGACTGAATTTTAGACTGCGAATAGAAACATTTAAATAAACTGATAGCAACTGAGTTGGTTTAAAAGGCAAAAAGGTGTGAGATGCAAGAAGCGACAAATGCTAACAAACGTGAAAGGTTAGTAGTATGTGGATGGGACCATCGCAGAATCCTATTGGACAGCTACTGTATATCTAAAAACGAATCATACTGAGGGTTTAATAAAGTTTTTATCTCGTCATCATCTGTATCAAAACCTACGATCCATGGACAAATACCAGCCCCCGCCCCCGTTTTTTTAAGAAGCTATATCATTACATATAAATATCTTCAAGTATAAATATATACATATGTTATTTTATTTTTAAAGTAAAATCAGGTACCAATTGATTTTTATGGATAAAATGCTTTGATTTTATTGATTCAGCCTTTGGCTAGGCAGGACAGTGGTGGCCTAGTGGTTAAGGAAAAGGACTGATGTACGGAGGGTTCCAGGTTAGAATCCCTAGTTGACAGGTTACCACTGAGGTCCACCGAGAATGGCACTCTGCCCACTCACTGCTCCCTGGACTCTAAAAGCTGCCCACTGTTCACTATGGTGATGGGTTCAATGCAGAGGTGGCATTTTATTGTGTGCAGTGGTGAATGTTACAACGACAAAGAGTTTGCTTTCCTTTCCTTTGTGATTTATTATTCGATGAAATTACACATTAATGTTATTTTTACACTAGCAACCACAAGAGGGCACTCTCAGCTACCAGTATCTGATAACATATGCAACGTGTTCTGACTTTTTCGCTGGTGCCGCCTTTACTCAAATGTGGATGTATTAACTGTCATTGAAAAAAACCATTAAACCACCCTGCTGTTTTCATTTCTTGTTTATGTATACATGGTAATGGTAAAGTTAAATTTGCTTGGACAAACGTAAAACTTTGATATAAGGGCATATATGGAGCCATTTTCCATGGCCCCATTGTTTTCCCATGGATGGTTGTTTTTATATCAATAGTTATGACACTGTACTGCCAATAACAGGGCTTTAGGCATTAAAATAAACAAGCAATTGAGGAAACTAACAGCAGTCTGATATTTTATCTATAGTTGTAGATGCATTAAATGAATGAATATATATATATTTTTTTTTTTTCCATGTTAATGTCAACACCATCATCCCTGGTGTGGGTACACCCACATATTCCAGATGTGGTTACATATGGAGCTATAATAAAGTCTTTAAATATGGAATTGGATTAATCCAAGCAGAGAGACATGCTTCCGTGGAGAAAGAAAGCAATTAAGAGCCCTTGGGTATTCCATGTTTACCGGCACATGAATGTGCAGCCATGTGTACGTGTGTAATGATCTATGGTCAGTCCCTACTCTGGTAAGGAGACAGAAATTAAGAATATACCAGATTAAGTTCCAACACACCAGAGACATGTGGCTGTGGACAGATTGCTGAAACATTATATATTCTATGATAAATGACATATTTAGTAGTGAATTTTGACTTCAGAACCAGAATAAAACAGAAAAAAATAAAAATCATCAATTTTTCACCTATTAAACACAAACCACTGTGTTGTTAAATTTCACTAGTCCTGCCCATACAAAGGTCCAAAACCGAAATGTATGGGAATCATTTTGAGTGACAGTTTTGTATGTTTTGTTCCTCAAAGCAGTTCCTGGTTTGGACATTTTACTGAATGTCTGTGCATGTCTGGATTTAAAGTGTATAATTAATCTCTTATTTTCAAAGTTGCTGGTGAACCCTTGAGTTAATACCAACGTTGACTTGACCTGCGAGGGAAAACTCTTGAGTCCAGACAATGAGGGACACACATGACTGAGTCTGTGGTGGAGCGGATGGGTCTCTTTGCCAGTTAAAGTCATCCTCTCCACCTCTGGTTCCTGTCTCCTGTCCTCTCAGCCCTTCACACTGTATTTCTAATTTAAAGAAAAAATAAAAAGTCTCTCCAGACTGCCTCGATTTAGATTCTTCTAATTTCTTCCTCCAGACATCTTTTAATGACTTCCCTTGACTCTCTCTCAGTAGAGACAACAACTTTTAACCTTTATCTACCACCCTCCTCCCCCTGCCTCCATTTTTCAACTCCCCCATCACAGTCAACTTATTTCAGTTTTTTAATGATTTTTTTTCATGACTCCGATCTCTACACCAACCATTCAAGCCTGGGCTTGGTTTTCACTGCACATTGTGACAGGTGAAATGAAAGCTGGAAGGAATCTCATCTCCTTATGAACGCTCCTAGGCATTCACCCAGCCAAAAAAACATATTTTTTCCCCTTCTTCTGTCTGAGGCACTGACAGATGGAAGAATAAGAATAAAGACGCAGCTTTTATATGAAGACTGTTCAGGGCTTTTCCTTTATCTAAAGTTAATCAAACCAGGTGGCAGCAGTAGGTGTGGATTTTAAATGCATAACCAGAATCCAGCAAGGCACTACCACAACAATACATTAGGATGCATTAAGATGTACAGTAAATATATAAGGAGTTATACTACTTGGGATGTCTCATTATTTGGATTTATTTGTAACTATGATGAAAATGACGTTGGGTCATTTTGATATAGATTAAGACACTATAGAACTTTGACACCATCATAACAATGTCAACAAACGCCTGTTGTGTGAGAAAAGTAAAAGCATCAGACGAGCATCTCCATCAGGCACTGCTGATTGAAACCTCAAGGTCAGAGAGGAGACGCACAGAGTGTCAGTGAGAGACACAGAGGAAGGAGAAGCAGCCAAACAGTCAGACTCTCCAGGGTCTGGAGTGTGTAGCTCCATTTGTGTGTGTGTGTGTGTGTGTGTGTGTGTGTGTGTGTGTGTGTCCGTATCAGTGGATGTGAATGATAGGTGTTCAAGGCCTTTGACCTCATGAAGGATTCAGCAAAGTCACCTTGTCCTCGCCTCTAACTCTCTTCACACTCCTGTGATATGACTGTATTTTTCTCCCAAGTGTCACTTTTCAGTCTCTGACTGGTCCACCCAGTATCTTGGTCTAGTAATCCCAATCAAGTATGATACTATGGTGCTGCACATGTATAAGAATTTCAACTATATCTACAGGACCTCAATCTTATCAACTAATTTCCAAAGACCATATAGTTACAAGATAATGTAACAGAACGGATCAGAGAAACAGAAAATGCAATTAACCGTAACTATGTTCAATAAGTTCTACTCTATGAACTACTGAATAGTGTCCATGTTCCAAAAAGAGTAAAAGTGAATACATATAAACGTAAATATATACATACATTTTGATATATGTGAGGTTTTTACATATGCACTTCCTAAAAAATTACAAGAAAACTCTGGAACTAATGTAACATACAACATCCACATGTATCTTAACATCATATACATGCATCTATATATGTATGTATACAAAACTTATAAATACATTTACATGCAGAAATATATTCACATATAAATGCATACATATGCATATATTTTTTCAAATGTATGAAATTACATACAGACATAAAAAAAACTAATGAGACCATCCTGCTGTTTTCTTCAATTTCTTGTTTATTTTAGGGCTGGTCCCATAGAAGTTTTTTTTCTAGCTATTTTCTATGGTTTTCTTGATAGAGACAAATTTATAAAATCAATAGCAATGACATTGAAATGATAAAAACACTGCTTTTAGGCATTTCACATTGTGGTGCTTACTGTTTTCTTCAGATAATTTACTTCTAGTGGTACCAAGCATCACAATGAACAATAAATTGAACAAAACAGGGGGTGATCAAATATATATGTGTATATATATATATATATTTTTTTTTTCCATGACTGTGTATACTGTATGTGTAATGTATGCTACATAGGTATATATTTATTTTAATGCCACCACGTTGTTGTCCCAATCACAGCCTGTCACTGTTCCTTCTCTTCTATTCCACACTTTAGGGATACATGCTGGCTGAGAGGTCTACTGCACTACTTCCCCCATCGCCCTCTCCTCACCTTGTAATTCTCCACTCTTGCTGTAGAGTTCTCGTCTCTGCTCCCTCAAGTAGGCACTCATACTGATGGCATGGGAAGAAGACTCGAACCTATATAAACAACAGAAGATTTAACAAGTGACCACAACGCAAAGTGCAGTTGACAACAAAGCACAGTGACCTTGGTATGGGAAAAACAAACACCAACCTTTTAGGAGATATTGTACTTTTTTCTGACTTTAAACTTACATAGGCCACTGAACTATTAGGACCAGAATCACAAGTATTTTGATACAGACTGATTGCTCCTCATTAACATGACAGGAGTGAAATTATTTTTCTTTCTATTTTTTTTTAATCATATCTAATGCATGCTATGAGTTGCTCCAAAAGGAACTCTCCAGAAAAAAACTGTTAATCCTCAACTTGTAAGTTGCTTTGGATAAAAGCTTCTGCTGAATGCAAAAATATTAAATAATGTAATTGCAACCCTGAAATCAATAACAATAATCAATAATCATTAAATAAAAATTAATTTTCCGTACTTGAAGAGAGACTGCTTGGCACGTTGGGGTTTTTTCTTCGCAAAAAAGGCAGCAAATTCACTCCCGGTGCTGGCGTAGGAGAGTTGGGCCGAGGGCTCTGTGGAACTTCGACTGTTCTTCACATCCAGATACTCCATTAGCAAGACCTTAACGACACAGAGCAATGGTTCCGTTATTTAAATGCAAAAAACGGCTGAATATTTAACACTTTTAGTTTTAGTACATAAAGTGCAAACCCAAAAGCAGTAGCAATGAAAACATACATTTAAAAAATGTGAATTTAAAAGAATCAATTTAGTTTCTTTTCTGTTCTTTCATTTTCCATTTTTTTGTAAATATTCACATAAGACTGTAACATCTGTTATAGTCAACATTTTGTCTCCAAATTACATACGTCTTCTTTTCCTTTCAGCTTGTCCCTTTTTTCAGGGGTTGCCACAGCGAGTCAACAATTTCTATCCCCCCCTGTCCTCTGTATCCTGAACTTTAACTCCAACTACCTCCATATCCTCTCTCAGTGCATCCATTAATCTGGTAGATCCATCTCTAGGATCATTCTAGAAGAATGAAGAATGATCCTCTAAACATGTCCAAACCATCTCAATCCGGCTTCTCTAGCTTTTTCTCTAAACGTTCCTGTCTGTGTTGTCCCTCTAATCACCTCATTCCTGATCCTGTCCATCCAGGTCACCCCTTAAGAGAACCTCAGCATCTTTTTTCTTCCTCTCTCAGAAGGAGTCTCTGTCCCCCCCCCAAAACCCTATGGCCGTGGATTGGACCAGCTTCTCAAGGACCCTATGGACTGTTTTTTTGACCCAGGACTTCACCTGCATTATTTCTGCAATGACTTTTATTTTATTTATTAGCTGTGTGAATAGCCTTTATTGATAAATTAAATTAGTTTTTCTCCTTAGTGCCCGCCAGTCCGTCCTGGGTGAGGATCCCCTCCACTGTCCATCACCCTGAGGTTTCTTCCAGGGGGCAGGGGGCATTTTCCCTGTTTTGTTTAACGTGTCTTGTTTATTTTACATAATTGTTTGTCTAGGTGCCTTGGGACAACGGTTGTTGTGATTTTGCACTTTAAACAAATAAAGTTGAAGTTGTTTAAAGAACCTCAGAATCTTTAACTCCAAATTACTCACTGATTTTATAATCATTTTCAGATCATTATGATGGCCAAGCTGCTGCTTCCACTGCATCACACAGTGGCCAGAGAGGCAGCTGCTCACAAGTCTAGTGTTTATTCTATCCAATGTGCCTGCAAGAACCACTGTATTAATATTTATGGCCATATTTCATCTACAAAGCCAATTTTGGAAAGCAAACAAACAAAGAAAAGAAAATCAGAGCTGTGTAGATTGAAAAACCCCTTCTGACATGACTGGCTTTTGCTTTTGATGACCACCGCTGAAAATTTTTGCTCCACTTTCTTGATCTGTCTGCGTGATCCATGGTGAAATCCATCAAAGTCTTATCAGGCTTCATAAAAATCTTATCAACTTCCAACAATAGCTGCAGACAAGCACATTGGAACTATTGGCCAGACAGAGAAAGTTAACTTCCTCTTTTCTATCATTGTATCTGCACATTCCCTCCGCTGCTTTGACTGGCTCTCATTTTTCAAAATCTCTCAGTGTCTCCGCTCCCATTTCTTTCATTTCTATTTTCACTCCCCCTTGCACTGTCAACCTCGGCTCATCCTTTCCCCTCGCTCTCAGTCCCCTCTTTGTGTGAATACATATGTTCTAAAATAGTCTCCCAAACCTAATGGCTTCATAATTTAGCACAGTCATTTAGCCTATGTGTGTCTAATTCTGGAGCGCACAGTGTGGGTCAGCCCAAATCGGGACAGGAGTAATGGTAGAGCAGATGGAGATCCATCCAAACCATAATGATGTAATTAACGCAAGAGGAGAGACGCCCGCTGTCTTTCCCTGACGTAAATGGAAAAGTACAGACATGTAAGCACAGAAATGAATTCAAATACACGTATAAACAAATACATCTTGTGTATTATACACAGCTGTAAACTCTCTGTGTTCAGGGTTTTGAATTGGTGCAAGGAACAAAAACTAGAAACTTTTCCATTTTGCTTGGAACAGAAATGTAACCAGAACTTTTAATTTCTTTCTTTTAAATTCCTGTGTATCCTACAATCAAAGTCATTGGTCTCCTAGTCAAGTCTATGGTAGCCTACAATGACCTGATGAGACCCAGCAACAAACAAGTGGAAATGCAACGTCAAGGGAAAGTTGCAGAGAAATATAGAAAGATCTGGATCTACCAGTAGATCTCCAAAGGAGTGTTGGTAGATCCTGTGCAAAAACCTAAAAAAATAGTAATTTAAACTTAAGATATACTTGTACTTTAAGATGATAATCACTGGGCTAAAGTGAGAATAATCTAGGTATTGAGTCAGACAGTATAACATAATGTATAGAATAAGATATAATCTAAGATCTAGGTAGAAAAGTAGCTCACAAGACAGAAAAGTGTGTAGAACCCTGATCCAGACACATGCAATCTAGAAAAAACTCATGTCCAGTTGCCCCTTACAAATCTATTTTACCACAACCGTTTTCCTTTTTTCCTTCAGCACAAAAAAAACAAATAACTTTTTTAGCTAATGTCAATTAGCTGTTCTTCACATCTTAAGACACAAGAGCAAATTTGTCAAACTCAAGATCATATAAAATGTGTACTAAAGTTTGCCCGCCAAAACTTAGCATGAAAAAAAAATCTGCATTGCAATGGGTGAGAAAATGTAATGAATGAATCCACAATTCTATCAATTTTTGTCCAAAGTTTGTCCTTGTTTATAATTTTGGCCTACTGTTAATTTTAGTTTGACACGTTGGTCAAGAAATACATTTTTTTCTTTATTTCTTTTGATTTATTTTTCCATTTCCAATTTGAGATAATTAGAGTTTTTATTTCCTGACATGCAATAATTGGTTTTAACATTGCTGTAAATAATTCAGTGAATTAAACAAGTTAAACCAGATGATACAATTTACAACACATGTATAATTAGCTGTTTTCATGCTGTTCATCAAGCACATGGGAGAAGGGGGGGACTACACAACACGTCTTCCATGGACAGCAACACCAGGGCTTCCACTGCCACCAGCCCTGCCAGGCACCTAATCCTATCAGTGTATTAATTACTAATGATGAGCTGATGGAGCCAAACCCCCACTTGCTTTCACGTTAACGTCCAAGTCGACTTAATGAAATGCCAGCATCAGGTTGATGAAGGGTCTTCGACCCCACTGAAATTGCATTAGCCTTGAGAAAGAGTGAACTTTGGAGGCAATTAACTGGACAGTAAGAGAGATTTAAGGACAGGAGGCGGAATGTAGCACGGAGGGAGGAAATAGGAACAGGGGAGACAAGAGACGTGGTGTGAAGAAAAAGCTAAGGATTACAGGTTGCAGGTCAACATGACAGGAATGATTAAAGAGTGGACATAAAAAAAGTCAAGAAAAAAGGATAAAAAATAAAAAAGAATTTAATAAATAACTGCCGATACCATGTTTACTTTTTTCAGTTAGACCAGAAGGTACTCTCTGAAGTTGTTCTTGAGGATTCCACTGTGTCGTTGCACAACCATGGAGACAAAAGAGGAGTTCTACACCTTGTCATTTCAAATTTTCCAAACAATGTCCTTCATCCAACTAATTAAACAACATCCTGGCAGTGAATGTGTTCAAACAGTTGCGGCAAAAGCCAATGCAAACACAGCTTTGCCTTTTATATGCTCATTACAATAAGACTTTGACTAAGTACGTCACAATCTCATTGTGCACTGGGCAAACTAATTACCAAAAAACTATAACTTCCACAGGCTGAAAACCCCATCCAAATGTTGAAAAACATCAGTTCTGCTGCTCCATAAAGGGCAAATATTATGAATGAGTGTGTTTCTTATCAAACACTAAACAAAACAAGATTTCGTTTTGAAAAAGATATCAAAAAGTTTTAATATGAGCTCTGAGGAGAATTAACATCATCTCCGACTCTCAGTAAGACCATTATGACTGAAGCTGTGGGTCTGAATGGCAACCGCAGTCTCCACACAACAATGACATTTTAGCCTTAGCTGACACACAAAACACAATCTGGTTGCTTAGCACTGGTTCAGCCAAATATAGCACAACAGTAACTACATTTACAACTTACTACGTTTAGACAAAAAAAATGCATAATGTTGCATTCAGGTGTCACATAAATAAAACAAGATTAAAATACCAGCCGGTGATGTTTATGTCACTAATTATTTTGGTAGGCTGTTAATATCACAACAAACAAAATCTCTGGTTAGCCATATCTAAAGTTATTATTATTATTATAGACCAGGAGGGTCAAACTCAAACATCAAATATTAAAAACTGGGACAAAATCAAAGGCCAAACTTTTTTTCTTTTTTCTTAATACTTAAAACGTATGCATGTGTTTTCACTTCTCTCCAAATACATTGCTTTCTTTTTTTTTTTTAAGCAAACTTGTTATTATAATTCACACCACTGTACACAACAACATGTCTCAGTATTTAACCCATCACCAAAGTGAACAGTGGGCAGCTTTGAGCGCCCAGGGGAGCAGTGAGTGGGGACGGTGCCATGCTCAGTGGACCTCAGTGGTAACTTGGCAGTTGATTCAAACCTGCAGCCCTCCGGACCCAAGTCTGGTTCCTTAACCACTTGGCCACCACTGTCCCGAATATCTTTATTTGTCCATACTTTTGTGTTCCTTTTTAATGTTAATCTTTTTTTATTTAGATACCAACAAACTACTACAATCATAACTTACATATAGGTGTATATGCTGTAATATTGTGCACACATCACTAATAGTACAGATCTCATTAGTAAATGCTACAAAATGGCCGGGCATGTCTTTTAAGACCTCACATGGCAAATCTTATTACAACGGGGGCCAGATTTATCCCATGGGCCTGAGTTTGTTTTATATATCTTGAAAAAATATTTCTTGACAAGAAAACACACTGTTTCATGGTTTGTGTGAAACAGATGTGTATATCTCAATACATTGAGATTATTCGTGACTTAATAACATCCACCCTGTGATAAATCAGATGTTAAGGTGATAATGAGCAACAATCAACAACAGTCAAAATCCATAAAAACATTCAGAAACTTTGGATGAAAAGTTACAGAGACACAGGGATTTGCATTAACTTGAAAAGTGTGTGTACCTGCCAGTTTGTTTGTGTGTGTAAGACAACATAAATATAAAACACATCTCCCTCAAGGCCTACACTGACAGAGACAATCATTTCCGCCATAACTGCTAAATGTAATTCTAACAACCGACCAGCCTCGTTCCACACTCCAACGACTTCAGTCTTGTCCAAAAGTTAAATCAGCCAAGCTGAGTGCAAAGTTCCATTAAAAAGCTCTGAGGAAGTAAAGCCTCTGTAATTCATTATCATTTATTTCCTCCTAACAAACCACTCAGGTGTTAGCCCTTGTACTTGGACAAAGTGTACACTCCTCTTCCATTCTGTCCATTACTCGAAAATCAGAGTAATTAGCAGAGCATCACTCAAAGTTGTGCAGGTGAGCACTTGTCACCGGGTAAATTAAGTCACCCATTGGGGAAATTGAAGAAATTAAAATACCTTCACATCACTTGATTTCACTTTCCTCCTTAGCATTTACTTCAGCTTAAAAGCTGTCCAGCAAATGATCTCTCAAATTTCTGCTTTTACTGGGCTTATTGCAATGCATTCTTTTCCCTCTAAGTCCCCTGACTTGTGTCTTGTCATACCGTGTATTGAAGAATATCTCTACCTGCTGGTTTAAAGTCAAAACCCAGTGCGTCCTTGGCTGTCAAAAAAGGAGGATTCTGACTATTTGTATTGACCTCGATGGAGAAATTTTCAATAACCTTCACAAGTTTGGACCGAGTTTCAGGCACAATTATTCCTACGGCGCCAAACTATTGCTAACCAGTAGGGGCTCCAACTGGGACAGGCCACATCAAGTCAATCTTCTGAAGGCTATATTGTTGACAGAGAAAAAAAGAAAATGTGCCTGCGTGTTTTCACTGAAATTCATTTTATGTTACATTGCGTCCTTGCTGTGTCCCCAACATCTGTATGGTTTCTTTGTGTCTCAAATACCGATGGATGAAAGAAGTGTGTTTCTATGGAAACAGTTCTGCACAAACACACGACACACTGTCAAAATGTCACTGTCAAAGTATACGCCAGGGCAGCAACACAGCATTAATTTAATGTGGCAACACATGACAAAATAAAGGAAACGTGCCTAAAGTAAGTGTAGTGATAACGTGCTGCGTACTTTAAACGATTAGACTCATGCTCAAATTTCACTACTTCACTGTTGTCAATGAAGTTATGATATTTATGTATACATTTTTGTGTGGTCGCCTTTAAAAGGTCTCGTCAGAGATTAGACAAGTAAGCAAAAGTAGAAGTCCAAGAAAAAATAAGTTGATGTAGGAAAAGCACAAAAGTGAATGTAGAAAGAGCAGTAATTTTTAGCTAAAAGTAAAAGTTTTCAGATTATTTACTAGTATTAAGCATTAAGAGCCTATGGTACAGTACAGTAGAGTACATAATGGCCTGGTTTCTCTTGCAACAAAAACTCAAAAGGCAAATCAACAAGTCAAGGAAATTAGCGCTGAAAAAACACCCAATAGAATTGATTAATTCTGCAGTGAATGTAATGATGTAAGGGGGGATGGGAGGGAAGGGACAGCACAAGATGATGGTCTTCTGTACCGTGGAAATGGAAGACACTCTGCAATATGTAAATATAACGGCGCTTCTGAGGGTCAGAATAATCTGACACACTGATTAAAATGTAGTACTGGTTATTGTTGCTCCCAGGCTGTTCAGTTCAGCTCATTTCTCACTTCACTGATGCCCTGATGGACCGATGTTAAATGTTTAAGACAACAAGTAAAGCATCCTGGTTCTGTGTGTATTGACTGCAGTGATCCGAACAAATAAAGGAGGCTTTGTTCAATTTAAAATGAATCACAGAAGCTCATTGTAGCAAATAAGAGTTTAGAATTTAATTAAAATTAATTAAAGTAAAATGAAACTCATCATAGTATTTGTCATTGTAATTTTACCCAATATAACATAGTTGACTGGTCTACCTGCGGTCTAAGTCCATATTTAAAATTCCATTGTACCGATACCGATATTAACCAATATTGCCCAAACACTTTATTTTCGATATGGACCAATACCAATATATAGGTGATTTCCCCTGAATTGCTGTGATACCAGACTAAAGGTATTCTATGTATAACTGTGTACAACATAAACACACTACTTCAATATAAGTTATAGAAAAATTTATGTACTTTTTATCATTTTGTCTGAAACAGTTCTATTATTCTTTGTGCAGCATTTGATGTAAACAAGAAATGTCTAGTGTTGGACAGAAGAACTTTCCAAAAACATTGATTAACATTATGAACCAGGCTGATTCAGCCTTCACAATAACAGGCAATGTAAGTGGGCACAGATAGAAACAGCTGCAGTATAAGAGTCAACAGCCCTCTTAAATGAGAAAAAAAAACATTTCAGCATCGTCACAATGTAAACGACTCTTCTCGTTGATGAAATGAGAGACAGGACCGAATGGCGTTTCACTGGCAAATGTCCCGGCTTCAGAAACTCCACACGTTTAGTAAAAACAGCGTCTTAAATGGGAAAGAGTGGCTGGTTCTCCAAGACGATGAACTCCGTGAAGTTTGTCTGATTTCTTTTGCTCTTCTCTGTTCTTTACCGTAGCTACTCTGAGTGTTTGAGAGAGAGAGACAGCTGCTGCTACAGCTGCTGCTGCTGTGTTGTTGTCATTTCACTAAGTCCATTGTTGTTTTTCTTTAATTCATAAAAACACCTCTTGATAAACACCCCCACACTCCCATGACCAGCTCCTCACAATCATTAAGAATTACAGTTTTCCATCCACAAAAAACTCCAGACCACGGACATTTACTGTATCGTTGATCATTGTTGTTGTCCCTTTAAGATGACATCATTAATCACGTGCCGGTCAAAGTGTCAGTAGCACTGACTCAGTTCTTCATGAGGAAGTCCAGTGTTTTTGCTGAGACCGCGGCTTTGCTGCATTGCATTTTGAATATTGGTGGAAAAAAAAAAACGATACCAAAATGCTCCAATATTAAAAAAAAAAATGCTGATATTGGCTCGATGATATCGATGGAGCGATGTATCGGCCATCCTTATTTTAAACGTGTCGTCGTTAAAATTTTTTATCTCTAATAAGTTTCCGGATGCAGGTGGGGGGTGGGACATCCATCAATGTTTTTGAATGCAGTCTCATAGTTCGTTGTCTAAAAAGAGGAAGCCCCTCATTAAAAGTGTGATCTGTATCCTGGTCACACACAGGGAGCAGGCAGCGGCCATGACAAACAGTCACCCAGCCACGAATCTTTGCAGAATGTGCAAATGGCGAGCTAATTAACAAACCCACACCCCTCAAACTGAGCAGTGGACAAGGTCAGAGGTCGTTGGACGTCAGTAGCCGACGACACCTGATGCCAAATATATATGAAACAACAGCCCCAGACACATATAGGTGTGCATCTTAATGAGTGTCTCATGGACAGCTTTATGAACTGTGACCACTGTTAATAAGTGGAACGACATTACTTTGTAACAACTAGTTTTATTTTCGCACATTAATAATGTAAAAAAAAAAACCTTTTTTTCCACATCGAGGCAATAAAATATAAATTATAAAATAGGTTGAGTTTCCCAAATCCTATCTGATAGGACAAATAATATAAATGCTGAAGTGGAGCATATATAAAAATGCAACTATTTTGATTTTCTTAAGAAATAATCAGATGTTGAGAATGATTATGAGTGATATTTAAGATATTTAAAAAATGCATTATTATTAGCATAGTCAAACAAATTCTGCAGAAAGTTAATAGAAAATCATAAAGTTGTAGTGTAAAATATCAGTATGAATATTACCAATAATAGGCATCCAGTCCATTAAATCTCATCAGTATTTCTTAACTAAAAGAAAACAGTTAGAGGATATCTTACAGGAAATTAATGAGGAGATTGTGAATAAATCCTATGAATAATGTTTAAAAATGCACTAAAATTGTTTTCTAAAATTCTCTCAAATTCTAAAATTGCAAGCAAACATTGGCGTAGTGGTGGCTTAGTAGGTTAAGGAACTAGACTGGCGTCCTGACGGTTCCAGGTTTGAGCCCCAGGCGATCAAAGCTGCCCACTGTTCACTTTGGTGATGGGTTAAATGCAGAAGTTAGATTTTGTTGTGTGGATCACAAAGTCACAATGACAAGGAGTTTGCTTTCCTTCCTTTCTTCATCTTGTGCATTGGCCCCTTTTTAGGTGCCAAACTTGTAGTTCCTCTAGGAATCAAACCCAAGACTCTCTGCCTGCCAGGGCAGCTGTGTTAACTTCCACACTTTGGACCAAAGATGGGTCAACTTTATTGCTTTATTAAGACGCTTGATGTCAACCACCCACTGATCACGTGGTTGGATGGCAACAACAGGAACACCTCGCAGATTAAAGCTGCAATATCATGTCTGTTGATTCTCTGCACAAGTTTTACATGTCCAGTGAATACAGATCACTGCAAACCAATATGCTGTCTTCCAAATATATGGAAAAATATCAAAGACATCCTCAGGAAACATTTTACTTCGACTCAATTCTTCTTACTACCTTTGTCTTAGTTAAAAAAAAATGGGCCCCTGAACAATACAAGACTCCTGAGATTGAAACACTTGTTTACAGTTTCAGTTCTCAGCCGATCGAGCCAATCTCACACTTTGATAAACACGTTTCTCAGCACAGGCCTTGTCACCGGGTGCACCCTGTGTTTCTGTCGGCTCCTGCATTTGTCTACCGTCACGTCATGTGAAAAGGTCAGGCTGGTTTCCTCACCTCTGAAAAGTGTGGAGGCAAAAAAAAAAAGTAACACCTACAAAAAGGTTTCCGAACATGTCAGAGACCTTAAGTGCAACAAAAAGATCTTCTTGTATATTGCCTTTTCAAGGCAGCACCGTTGGGCCTTTATTCCGCCTCAATGTTCTGTGTAAAAAGTATTGATACAAAACAGAGAAGGGAGTGCGGTCGGCAGCAGAGGTGAATCAACAACCCGATCAAAAGGAAAAGGGGCAGCAGCGTACAATGGAAGTTGTGTTCAATGTCATGTCTCTGGACGCAGAGACAAAAACAAATCAGGCAGGTTACTACGCTTGGTTCTATGGGAAATATGAAAGAAATGTTTGTATAGTAGTATGGGAATTAACCACAGAGTCAACCTGTTGTGTTGAAACGCACTTCAGTTTTGCTAAATGCATTTAAGAAGCTCAAACAACAGTTCCTGCAAGACCCGTTGCGCCCCCATGGCATGTTAAAGCAAATAGCAAAGATTTGTTTTTTTGTTATTTAAGTTTATATTCAAATAGATTGACTATGGGCTCATTGCATATTGTTTTTCATACACTTTTGCCATTGCTGCAATGCCAAACTCTATAACACAGTGGGTTAAGAGATGCAGAAGAGAGCAAACATGTGAGTTGTGAGGGGGAGAAAATAAGATAATGAGATCAAGAAGGAAATTACAAGGAGTCAGTGGGACATGCACGCGGTGTTAGGAAAGTGAGAGGCAAGAGGAATGATGCTGGAGGAGGAGGCAGAGGAAATGGAGACAGAGAGAGAAAACAACACAACAACAATCAAGATGTGTGAGAAACGGCAACGAGGGAGGGAGGGCAGTGGAGGGGGCGCCGTGGAGGGGGCCTTCATATTGATACAATCAGTTAGGAAATAATAACACGAGTGAGTGAATAAGAAAACCTCATCTCATGTAATGAGTATTCTAATCAAGAGATTACATTATCTCACATATCACAGAGGCAGAGGAGAGTGAGGATGAAAGAGCAGAGGAGAGAGAGCGAGGGGGAGAGAGAGAGGGAGAGAGTCATTGGCAACTGGGTATTGGCAGGAGATGCATGTTAGGGAATGGCTTAAAGCCTGCTGTAACTACACTGGAACAACCGTATTATTATTATAGCACTTGCCAATGCATGGTTACACCAGCGATAATGTCCAAATACAGCAGCCATAAACATATAAACCAGGTTTATCTATTGAAAATTCAAAGATCAAGATATTTCCTTTACTAAATCTAACCCAGAAATATCCCATACACCAGGGGTCTCAAAGTCACAGCCATTTGCGGCCTCTGGAGTAATATTTTGCAGCCCCCACCTTGATGCGGAAGTTGAACTTGTAACAATATTTTATAGATTTGTTCTCCACATTTTATGGTAAATTATTTTCTTCTCAAAACCCTGATCCACAGACCCCTTCTGGTTCAATGTTGTATTACACAGAATCTACAGTCATGGAAAAAATTATTAGACCACTCTGCTGTTTTCTTCAATTCCTTGTTCATCCTAATGCCTTGTTCCACTAAAGGTTTATCACCTGGGGGAAACAATGAACACAAAACCATGCAATGACT